>JAGKTI010021441.1:0-15748 GCA_018397915.1 Birgus latro | reverse complement strand
AGAGAGAGAGAGAGAGAGAGAGAGAGAGAATCCGATAATTGACCCCAAAGGGAATTGACTCAATAATCCGACAATTGACCCTGTACGAGGTTTGGCAGCGTCGCATGTGGGGGAACCCCCGGAAAGCCCAACGCCCAAACGCTCACCATGAACTGGAAGGACTATAGGGGTTTTGATCAAGTTTCCCTTGCATAGGGAGCATCTTTTACGGAGCGCAGCTTCACAGAAGGCGGTATCCAGGTGAGGGGCCTCTCACCTGTTTAGGGCATTTTTAACTTCAGGTGAGCACTTTCTCGCTGAATTTTCTATGTTTCTTACAAAAGTGGAGGTTTGAGCCAAAAAAAAAGAGAAGTTGAAAATTGGTTGGGTTCTGGGGGTGGGTTGGGTAAAAAAAAAAAGTGGTCGGTATGGGGCAGGTAAAAAGGTGGGCCGGGCGACTTCAACCATTCGGTAGGAAGGCAGATGGCCACTTTTGCTCAACTGGTGGGTTAGGGTCATTACCAGTGTGCGGCCAGAGAGGCTAGCCGGCCACCCAACCA
The DNA here is from genome assembly GCA_018397915.1 of Birgus latro. Taxonomy (NCBI): domain Eukaryota; kingdom Metazoa; phylum Arthropoda; class Malacostraca; order Decapoda; family Coenobitidae; genus Birgus; species Birgus latro. Next base: position 15,209 of record JAGKTI010021441.1, on the reverse strand, counting down.
TATACAGTAGACTGTGCATACATTATAGTGGCCACTTACCGTCAAGATCACTAGATGTCCTATTCTTTAGAACGTATCATGGATGCTTAGCGGTGCATGGCTTTACTGCGAATTATACATGTTATGGGGACTATCCTCTCAATAACGATTTTTCTTTGATAATAGACCTAGCTTAACCAAATTTTTACACAAGATACAGGATGTAAAATGAAGACTTTTGACTGCTTCTTTTTTGTAAATGGTCAATTAGAAATAGAATTAGAGGCAATAATTATATTATCATCACTTATTTTTACCTCATTTTTGAATCCCTACTCCTCCAAAACTATTGGACCTATAATAATCGTTTAAGTTTTGTTTGAAAGGGCATGAAATGTAGATTATTGTAATGTCAGATTTTTTTCTAATTTGTTTTGAAGTTACAGCCCGCTATATATCCTTGACCAGTGTGACCCCATTTTCAATTTTTCTTTTTTTTACTTAGTCCGTAACATTGAAACTATAAAAGTTGGGAGTATTATCTATTACAATAATCTACTTTTCATGCCCTTCCAAATGAGACCTAAATGATTATTAAAGGCCCTATAGTTTTGGAGGAGTAGGGATCCAAAGTTTAAAAAATTACATTTTGAGAAAAACTAATTCAAAGTTATGAAAGCAAGTGTTTTGCATTATTTTGAGTGACGGTTGTAATTTGGGCACCTGGTCCCCTCTTACTGGTAAAATCCCCCAAATTCAACACGTCTTACGAAATATTGAGCTCAGAATTATATCAGTAAGACATACAAAGGGTATCATGGGTTGCCACTCCCACTCGCTGTTGCGATGTTTTATGATGGTCGCCACTCCCACTCATTGCTGTGATGTTTTACCTGCAATAAAACACTCCCTCTGGTCTCTCTCAATAAGCTGAAAGATATTCTTGAACAGTTCCCTCCATATAGCCAAAGTACATGTGGAGAGCACCTCAAAGGTAGAAGACCATGAGGTAGACTCTGCAAAGGTGAAGGTAATGGTGAGGTAGACAGGGAGGTAGACTGAGCTGATAAGCTTGATTTTGATGCTGAACATTGTAGTGGGGTTGTAATCTGTGAGGTAGACTGTGAAGGTGAAGGTTGTGATGAGGTAGAGTGTGAGATAGGTGACGTGCAGGAGAGATGGGTGCGGTCAGAGACTGGTGTTGCCACACTTTTTGCTTGGATTGTTCATAATATTCTCTCTCTTTTGGAACCTCTACTTCTTTCTTTATCCATGCCTTTCTTCTGGGCATCTTGAATGCAAGAAATAAAGTGCCTGGGATGGAGGATAAGAGAAAGATGCCGTGAGGAGTGCACAGCGTGCCCCCTCTCTCTCGTCTTGACAGGCACTGTGGGATGGTATGTGCCTTGTCAGCCCTCCCTTCCACCAACACGAGAGGTGCCAGCGAGTGCTTTCATACTTCTTTTAGTTATATATTCTAAGAAAAAACACAATTTTATACGATTCTTTCATTACATAGATGAATGACAGGCATCATCCTCTCTAACCACGGCATGCTGGCACCAATTTGTGTATTCTTTCATTACAGAGTTGATGACAGGCACCATCCTCTCTACCCACGGCACGCTGGCACCAGTTTGTGTATGCGGTAATATGTAATATAAAGATCGATTTTCACCAACTTAGATGTGTTGGATGGGGATATTTAACCTCAAGTGATATTCTATGATACTTTAGGCTCACTTCTACACACAGAGTAGGAAATCTAAAGATGATCAATTTTTTACCCAAATAAGCAGATTGTCCCCTTAATGGTTATGCCTGCAAGGTGGAATTATGTTTCAGGGGCTTTTGAATGGTGAGTGTATGAGGATGTAGGATATTCAATGGTCACATAATTTACCTCTTCCTGTAACCTGTAATTCTATATTAATTTCTAAACATTAGCACACATCATAACTGAGTCAGTGGGTTGGAAGAGTAAGTCAGAATGATTAAAGTTTCTCCATTAATTTGACCCTAAAATTCATATGAAAATCTGATGTTACTGCACATTAATAAAACTTTAGGATTACACTATACAAAGTCAATCATAGAATAATTTTATTTATAAAAAGATTTAACTATGACCATATATTCAAACACTCTGTAATATACATAACTAAAAAATAATGTAAACATTTTGTTGGCAAATACTGGTTTTAAATAAATGCTTAAAAGAAACAACAATATCTTGACTAGGAAACGACCAATTTCCTACAAAAATAAACTAACACAAATACAGTTATCACATTAATTAGCTGCAGTAGCTCAACAATTTATGCCATGTATTTTTATCAGTTAGGGAGGCTCCCTACCACCTCTTCCTAACCTGCTTATTTCTGGCTACGAATGTTACTTACGCAGAGAGTGACGATATTAGATTGACTGATATAGACGAGAAAGATACAACTGAGTAAAATAAGTTGCTTAGTAAGATGTGTGGAGGAGCTTCCTTAACTGCCGAGAATACAGTCTTTTGCCTACAATCTCTCCAGCAACATTCTAACTCATTCCTTGAGTATCTGGTATCAGAGGCAAGTTTGTAAAATTTGAAGCTCTGAGATTTACTTCTAGCTGAGATCTAACATGGCATTCTGAAACCAAAAATAATAATAATAAAAAAAGTATGAGTCAGAGAGCACCTTGGAAAAACTGCAGTACATCAGGTATCAGCACCACTCTATTGACAGTGTAGAAAACTGGACAACACTATCTTGGCTCTATATTCACTTGCTGCATCTGTACACTAGAATGTATCTTAAACTAATGAGACCAACGAGGAAGTTATCTAATCCTCAGTGGTGCATTTTTCATTCATGTACCATACCTTCACACAAGCTGGCCATGTAGTTAGGTAAATACAGAATCAACACAGGTAGGTTGCCTCTTTCACGATGTCTCTTCACACTGTCCCACTACTGTTTTCGTCGAGGTCATCAAAACGACCGTCCAAGATAAAGTGTTGTACTTTGTGTTGTGATCTCAAGGAAGCCATGGCGACTGTACAACTCCAGCATCTGCTTCTCCCCAATGCTTACACTGCAGTGACCTCCAAATATTCCTGAAAACAGCCAACTATTCTTAGGAAATAGAGCTTAAATCCCTTCACATCAGTAAAATTTTTCATTTTAATCATGGTACTACTGAATATTTCTTGTTTTATAGATACTGACTTTATTCAGGCTCTATAAATTTAACCCCTGCAGCTCGGTCTCCCCTCACCTGAATAAAATCCAGAAGTAGCAGGGATATATGGTGTATATATATATATATATATATATACATACACCACCAGATTACATGGGTTCACTAAATTCAAATATATCCCTCATACTTTATGTATTCAGTAAACTATTGAGTTACACTGATTCTATTTCTGACTACAGGACTTCAGTTAAACAGTTCCAAGTTACACCTATACTGAATTCATATTTACTGTGAAATTTTGTCAGAATTTAATTATGCAGATAAATGCAATTAGGCTATATAATGAATCTGCTTTTAACCCCTAAAGACCACATATCTCCCAGCCCCCCTATCCCCAGAACTGCAGAAAGGGTCAGATTTTTCAACTTTCACCAAGTAAAAATTTTTCTTACATCAAGAGCTTGAATTTACACACCTGAAAATGTATATTTCACTCTCACATGACTAATGGTTACTGCAATATCGAATGTCAAAGAACGTCAAAAATAACAATTGTTAACACTCGCTTATAGGAGAGAGAAAAAGATATGTACCAAAGTATATTTTGGCTTAACAGATTTGAAGACTTTAATTTTAGACAACAGACAATGCATATTTCACTCATACATCTGATGGTTATTGCACAATCAACTCTCAAAAATAAAAAAGTCACCCCTAGCTATGGGTAAGAATGAGACATCCTTGAGGAATAAGGAGGTAGAGGGACATCAAGAGGAGAGGGAAAGGGAGGGAATATGCCTGCCACACACAGCCAATACAGTTAAGAGGGGATATGGGGGGGTATGGGGGTGGTTTGGGTGGGAGGGGACACAAAGGGCAGGATCCAATGAGGCAGAGGGAGGAGGAGAGACGGGGAGGGGACCAGATTCTCCTTCCCACCACCTCATCTTGTACGTTTCCATTGGCTAGGTACCATTTACATCATAAAAGAGGCAGAGTTACTGCCCTCCAGTTTTTGTAGCCTCACTTACAATCATTGACCAGAGGACTTCATGTACCAAGTTCAGAATCCAACGATCGTTGGTCAAAGGACTTTAGGGGTTAAAGTGTGAACTGCATCAGTCTTATCTCATATGGCCAAGGAAAAAGTCTCACACAGTAAGCCACTGACACTATTTCTGTCTCCACCTACCCACTGCCAAAAATTGTAGACAGCACTATTGAATACTGCATAATTTCTGCTAACAGACTAAAAGTAAGAAGCATGAAGATATCCCACGAAAACAGTACTGCAATGGCAAAGCCTAACCAAAAATATCCAAGACACCATAAAGCAATCTGAAAAAGATGAGAAAAGCAAATTTTTCACAAACACTGAAAAGCAATGCATTAAATGACTTTCGTGTAACTCATATTGTACAAGTACAGTAATCACCCCACTCTCCGGACGCCCAGTAACCGGACACCTCATTGTCCGGCCGTCGTTGGCTGGGACGTTCAGACCCCCCCCCCCCCCAAAAAAAGGGGGGGGGGGGATCTGATTTTTTCCAACCCGTAAGTTTAAATTTGGTGCGCGCGCCGAACAGCTGCATTTACGATCGCTTCCGCGCTCCCCCGGTTTCCCTTCCCCTCCCACCAGACCTCTCTCAACTGCCATCAAGAGTAAGCGGTTGTCAGGATGGCTGGCGGTAGTGTTCATTTTTGTTTAAACAATCATAATTCACAGTGCTAAGGATTAAGTGCAGTTCAACACTGGATTACTGTACATGCTTCAAGAGCATTTTCACCACCGTCAGAGCCTTAGAGGTGGGGGTAATATATGTAACAAGCACCATGGACATGTGAGTACACTGTCAACTGCCAAATATTTTCCATAATCACTTTAAATCCTCATTCTCTGGTTACATTTTATTTCATGCTTTGTGTCCCATATTTGAGTGCATAGGCTGTGAAAAAGGTGATTTTCCTAATGATTATCATGTCTCTTACGTTCACTGCTGTCAGCTGGTGAAGTAATTTGCCATACTCGCCTCTAAATCATAATTTTTCTGGTTAAATTTCATTTATTTCATGCTTTGGGTCCCATACTTGAGTGCACAGGCTGTGAAAAAGGTGATTTTCTTAGTGATTATCACGTCTCTTACCTACGTTCACTATGCTGTCAACTGGTGAACATCTCTGCCATAGTCACCTCAAAATCATTTTTTGGTTAAAATTCAATTAATTCATGCTTATGTCCATTACTTATGTGAATGGGGTCTTAAATAAATGCTATGCATGTCCAGTAGGGAGGTAGGTAGGTGATTCTCTGATTTAGGTTAGGTGCTGGAGCTTCAGGGCCCAATATCCAGACAAGACCACTTTCTGGACATGCCTTTGGCTGTATTACATCGGATATTAGAGAGCTTACTATACTTCATATTACGTAAACTTTTGTGAAAATTATAAGAAGGTTATCTTTGGAAACAGGATGGAGTAAATAAACAGTTCACAATTCCTATCTGATGATCAAGAAGAAAAAAATCTGTTAAAGTAGTCTTACATCAAAGATTTACCGTACAGTCAGCTCACCTCTAACAGTTAATTCGTCATTAACTTGAGTGTGAGGGAGATACAGAGCCTACGAGAAAAATTGATTATGGTCACCCCTAATGACCTGGTCTGTGCTAATAACCTCAAAATGACTATAAATGTCTGTCTACAGCCAAATGCCTTTATCCCATAAAGTGTGACCACAAACAAATTGCCTCCATGTTGCCCCATCCCCTGCCACTTTGCTGTCCTCCCTCTAATTTACACCCCCCCTCTCTTATATATCGGTCTACTCCTCACCTCTAACACAGCTAATTCATCATTAACATTTTTTCATCATTCATTATCCAATCCTATGTCACCCCACAGAGAAGCCGTAGGAGCCTGGGGCTAGGCAAGTTGGTCCTGACAATTAAGATGAGAGTGACCAGCCTCATTCATCCCTGAATGGCATTACATGAGCAATAAACCCCAACCACCCCTTGGATATAAACCTTCACCGGCTCAGTCCGATTGGAGCGCCGTAATTACCCACTAAACCACCAGGCGCCATAATTTGGTTATATGATTACCACCCAGCATAGTAAATGGTTTCCTGGTGTACAGGAAACCATTTGGCTTGTCACTCAGTGTAGAATCACCCACAGGCAGAAGGATGAGGAAAGAATGAAGGCAAGAAAGACAGAAGAGGGAGTGTAAAGTCACCCGTATTGAATGGTAAACAAAATCCATGTTAACCCAAACCGTGCTCCCCCCTCCCAAAGAGGCTGGCCTTTTTTTTCTTTTTTTCTGGATAAATGAGCTTAATACATCAATATAAGATCCCTGGCACTAATACCAGTAGTCACTAAAGCCAAATAGTTGGTTGAATTAAATCAGGTTGGTGCCACCCTACCTCTGAAATCTTTGAGGTTACTGAGAGAGCAGAGTGGCTGTGAACTTGTGAATCGATTTTGGATCATTTTTTCTAGCTAAATGGGCTTAATACATCAATACAAAATCCCAGGCACTAATAAAAGTAATCACCAAACCCAGAAAGTTGGTTGAACTGAGTCAGGTTAGTGCCACACTACCTCTGAAATCTTCGAGGTTAGTGAGAGAGTATAGCGTCTGTGTACTATTTTTTTTTTTTTTTGGGTAGGTGGGGGCGCTCACCATCCACTCACTCGATGTAGTGCTGCTCTCAGGCGTCTGCCCTTTCCTCTCCTCTATCCTTCAATCCACTTCTATCTTTCTTTCCTTCCTTCTTTCCTTGTCCTTCTGCCTACAGGTGACTTTACACTCCCTCTTCTGCCTTTCTTTCCTCATCCTTCTGCCTGTGGATGACTCTACAGAGTGCCAAGCCAAATGGTTTCCTGTACACCAGGAAACCATTTACTACGTTGGGTGGTAACCATATAACTAAATTTTGGTGCCTGGTGGTTTAGTGGGTAATTACGGCGCAACAATCGGATTGAGCCAGCGAAGGTTTATATCCAAGGGGTGGTTGGGGTTTACTGCTCACGTAATGGCACTCAGGGATGAGTGAGGCTGTTATCTTAAATGTTAGGACCAACTTGCCTAGCCCCGGGCTCCTATGCTCCTCTATGGGGCGACATAGAATTGGATGGGGGGGGGGTAAATGGGCTTAATACATCAATGCAAGGTACCTGGCACTAACAAAAGTAATCACCAAAGCCCAAAAGTACGCTGAATCGAGACAGGTTGGTGCCTTACGACCTCTGAAATCTTCAAGGTTACAGACAAAGTTGCTGTAAGCCTGTGAACACTCACCCACCTCCTGTGCTCCTAAATCAGTGCTGTAAGCATATTACCTTCCATTTTACTTAGGTTGCTTGCAATGACTTCTCCATGCTGCAGGAGGTAGATCTACGTCACAGGTGTTTTTGAAGGGGACAGATCTACATCGCTAGCACGGTATGGGAAAAGGAAGATGCAGAGCCTGCAGGAAAAACTACTTATGGTCACCTCTTATGACCTGGCCTGTGCTAGCAACTTCAAAATGACTATAAATATCTATCTATCTATAGCCAGGAAAAATTGCTTATTGTCACCCCTCATGACCTGGCCTGTACTAGCAACTTCAAAATGGCTATAAAAATCTATCTACAGCCAGATACCTTAATCCCATAAGGGGTGCCACAAACAAATCGCATTCGTGTCACCAAACTCCCTGCAATTCTGATGCCCTCCCTCTAACTTACAGCCCCCTCTTTCATATATGTCTACTCCATCCTTCCATTTCATCCTTGGGCTCCCACTCCCTTCCCCTCCAGTGTCAGTGATAATGAAAAACAAACCACATTCAAACCTAGAATGGGAAGGTAAACCACATCATTACCTAAACCATCAACTCACACCATCAATCAAGACTAGAATGTGGAGATAAACCACATCATTACCTGAACCATCAACTCACACCATCACTCGGACTACACTAGCACCCACACCATCACTCAAGACTACACCAGCACCTACGCCATCACTCAAGACTACACCAGCACCCACACCATACCATGACCCAGCCATCACCCACAACCTTCACTCAGACTACACCAGCACCAAGACCATCCCCCTTCCCCCACACCAACACCATCACTTAGGCCATCACACCAGAACCAAGATCAGAGCTGTCTAACTAGAAGATGCATAAACAGTCCCTCAGATGCAAAACTATTTTAACCCTTTCAGGTTTCTGGGCAGGGCAGATTATGTCTGTGCTAGAGTCGCCACTCTCACACTGACCCACATCATGCTGCGATATTTTTCTTTGATCACTGTGTAAATACACAATTCACGATGAAACTGGAATGTTGGTTTTGGTGCCGCTTTAAAGCAGAATAGGTGTACTTACTGTAATATGTTAAAAAAAAAAAAAAAAAGTCAAAATGAGCTGAAATTAGGCAAAACCAAAAATGTATCTTGCCACAGAAAAATATTCAGCAAAAAAATAAATAAATAAATAAAAAATAAGGGCAAATCTGGTTTAAACCATGCAAAACTACAATAATTACCTTTACAATGATATACAGATTATGGTTATTTCTGTATTTTATTGCTTGGTAAAGCAAAAGGAAAAAGATGCACAATTTTATACGAGTCTTGGCTGCATATTTACTTTGTGATCTTTTTTTTTTTGATTGGTCGGTGTAAATACACCTTTTATGATAGGATACTGGTTGTGGTGTTATTTTGAAGCTGAATAATTGTACTTTATTGTAGTATATTCAAAAATGGAAAGCAAATAGAAGTCAAAATGACAAGTTATATTAGGCAAAAACCAATTTCATACCTTGCTGTAGAAAAATATTCGCCAAGAATACAGTAATAAAGAAACAAAGCCTTGATTCTGACCAGCTGTACAGTACCTGCCACGCATAGAGCAACCATTCTGTGACGTCATGCTCAAGTCTCTTTGTTATGATGCATAAACACAGTTTATGGTGAGTACTTTACAAAAGTATCTTTAAGTGATGCGCTTATCTCTGGTTGGGTTTGAAGTGACAAGAAACACGTCCTCGGAATCTCAAAGGGTTAACTTTCCTGGTATATCATAAATCTTTATCTATTTTTACCATATATTGTTATGTCTAAACCAAACAAGGATTCAAAATTTCACAAGTTATCAAAAGCTACCTGTTCTTTGGTAAACAAATATTTTAATAAACTCATCCAAAAATACAGATAATCAGGACAAAAACAAAGTACAAACAATCCAACCCAGCAGAACCTGAAACCATGTAGAACCTAAAATAGTGTGTGCATGGAGTGAGGAAAATAATACAGTATACTAAGCACACAACTCACCCCGTGCTCTTACTGATGCCAACATACAAGTAAGAAGCCTCTTGCTGATGGACTCGTCAGTGATGGAGAGGTGGCAGCAGAGGGTGATTTTAGCTGGCTGGGAGGCAACAAGGACCTTGGGGGGCACCTGGATTTCACGTGACAATTGCAGTAGCAATTCCTCACTCTGAGTCATCATAATACCCTCTTCTCTCGTCACCTGCAAGAATCAATGTACGATCAAGGATGAAGGTTACTCAAATTTTTCAACTCTTCCCACTTTCTGCTAACTAATACACCTAAGTTGTGATATGGTTTCTCTGCCCATCAATGATTCTCTTTGATATAGGAGATCCTCCTGGCCAGAGAGGGACAAGGTGTTGACAAATGATTTAATACGTGTAGTAAGTGGTATGGGCGATGATGAGGTAGTAGTTCCGGGAGGGGATTTAAATGGCCATGTGTGTGAAGCAGCCCAGGGTTATGAAGGAGTCCATGGAGGATGTGCATATGGTGTGAAGAATGCGGAAGGGGAAAGAATACTCGAGTTTGGGGAGGCTATGGACATGATTGTGTGCAACACACATTTTAGAAAAAGAATGAGTTGGTCGATTACGTACGAGTCCGGGGGAAATAGTAGTCAGATAGATTATTTTCTGATCAGAAGGGTTAATAGGAGGTTAGTGAGGGATGTTAAAGTTATAGGAAACAAGGAGTATGTGCAGCAGCAGCACAAACAGTTGATTTGTGACATGATGCTTAAGGAATGAGTGATGAGAAGGACATATGTACCTAGGAGGAAAATATGGAAGCTGGGAAACCAATCAGTAAGGGATGCCTTTTATAGTGAGATGAGGACAGTAGTGGCTGAACAGGGAGCTGTAGACAGAGGCATTAATGAACAGTACAGAGCCCTTAAGAACAACCTCTTGAGCGTTACCGATGCAATATGCGGTTGGACAAGAGGCCCACCAAGACATAAAGTAACTTGGTGGTGGGATGAGGGTGTAGAAGCTGCAGTTAAGGAGAAAAGAAGGCTTTTCCGGGAATGGAAGAATGGTGGTAACAGGAAGGAGTACTTGGCTGCCAAGCGCAGGGCTAGAAGAGAGGTATACAGGGCAAAATCTGAGTCATAGACTCTAACTTGATAATCTAAATCATGGAGAAAGGAAAAATATAATTTTTAGGGTGGCAAATCAGGTGAAGAGGGATAATCGGGGCATTGTAGGTGAGCAGTGTGTGAAGAATGATGAAGGAAGGGTAGTGGTGAACTGTGAGGATATTAAAAATACATGGAGAAAGCATTATAGCCAGTTGTTGAATGAGGAGTTTGATTGGGACAGGGAAGGTTTGGATCCAGCAGATCTAGTGTTTGGCCCATGGCTTTTGATCGACGCTGCTACTGTGAGTGAGGCAATAGGCAGGATGCGGGTGGGGAAGGCGGCAGGTGTGTCTGGGTTGACTGCCGAAATGTTGAAGGCCTCAGGAGATACTGGGGTGAGGTTAGTCACTGACTTGATAAATAGGATTATATATGAGTGTGTTGTCCCATATGACTGGCTGAAGAGTGTAATTGTAAATGTGTACAAAGGAAAGGGTGATGCCCTGGAAAGGGGAAATTACAGAGGTATAAAGAGATCAGATAATGAAAGTAATGGAAAGAGATCTAGAAGGTATGATTAGAGAAAGAGTGAATATCGAAGAGATGCAGTTTGGGTTTATGCCAGGCAGGGGGACCACTGATGCCATATTCACTGTTCGACAGCTTCAGGAAAAATATATTGGAAAGAAAAGGGAATTGTATTTTGTTTTTGTTGATTTGGAAAAGGCCTTTGACAGAGTCCCTAGAGAGGTGGTGAAGTGGGCAATGAGAAAGCTAGGGTTGGAAGAGTGGCTGATTAGGGTGGTTATGGCCATGTATGTGGGTGCTCGCACCCAGGTAAGAGTGAATGGAGTTTTGAGTGATGAGTTTTCCGTGAATGTTGGTGTGCATCAGGGGTCAGTTTTGAGTCCCTTGTTGTTTATCATGGTGCTTGAAGCCCTCTCACGTGACTTCAGAGATGGACTCCCATGGGAGATGTTGTATGCTGATGAGTTGGTGTTGATTGCAGAGAATGAAAAGGAGGTAGAGGAAAGATTTAAGAAGTGGAGACATGGTATGGGGCACAAGGGCTTAAGGGTAAATGCAAATAAAACAAAAGTGATGATATCTACGGTTGGTGGCGGTACAATCAGAGGAGAGGGAGAGTGGCCATGTGCAGTTTGCCACAAGGGTGTGGGAAGTAATTCCATCTTGTGTAGTGTTTGTGATACATGGGTGCACAAGAGATGTAGTGGTATTAGAGGTAGACTGCGAGATAATGCTGATTTCATGTGTGCGCGTGTCGGGGAGAGCAGGTGGAGATTGTTAAGCGCGAGAGGGTTGAACCTGCTGGTGAGTCTCTTGAGTGTGTGGAGGAGTTTTGTTATTTGGGAGACATGTTATGTGCCAGAGGTGGGGCTGGAGTTAGCTCAGTTGCTAGGGTGAGAAGTGGTTGGAAGAAGTTCAGGGAGCTGTTGCCTCTCCTGACACTGAGAGGACTCTCCTTACGTGCTAAGGGGTCTTTGTCTGCAGTGTAGGAGGAGGCTGTAGCACGGGCCGAACAGGGTAGTACTCCCGAGGGGAATACTGGTGATAGGGAGAGCTTGAGCTCCTGTTTCACTAGTTACCTAACCATCCCCCTTTGCTGACCTTTTCAGCGTGACAGTAACATGGGGAGTAGACCAGCAAACTCTCCCAAACATTTCCTCTAACTATCCTATGCACTACACCACATACGCTTTACATATTACACAACGTGTCCCACTACGTTACAGGGGTTGACGCCAGCATGGGCATGCGGCCAGAAAACTTTGCCCCCGCTACCTAGTGGCGGACTTTGGAGGAAGGCTTGACTGGGGTTCCGCCGGCATAGATCATGGGTCCGGGGCGAGATGGGGCTCGAACCTGTGCTAGAGGGTACAGGGCATTGCGGTTCCCAGGCTGCCGCTTCCGCTCAATAGAGAGGGGCCCGAACCAGGGAGTAGCGCCCCAGGAGGCTGCCCTATCACTGGGTGTATAATGGCGGGGCAGTTGCAGAGCCAAGCCGCGCTTGGAGGGTGTCCCTGCAGCTGTCCTGGCATGGTGCCCCGAGGCCACTACTACAGCCACTAGTAAGCTGGTGGGCTAGGGGTCCCAGATCCATTGCCTGGACCTGGGTCTGAACAATGGGTTGGGCCTTTGGAATGTTTACCCCCCTTTATCTTACCGACTATGACTATGAACAAAAACAAGCACCAAAGCAAGCCTGAGGACAGCAAATCACCCAGGGGGATTAGGGTGGGTTCGTGGAATGTGGGAAGTTTGAGAGGAAGAGCAGGGGAAGTTGTTGAGGCATTCAGTAGGAGGTGGGTGGATGTGGCATGTTTGCAGGAAGTCCAGTACAGGGGTGGATCAGCCAGAAAGACTGTTGGGAAGGATTGCTACTATAAGTTGTTTTGGCAGGGGGGAACTGACAGATATGGGGGTGTGGGTGTGTTGGTTGCAGAGAAATGGGTGGAATATGTCATGAATGTTATGAGAGTAAGTGATAGGATATTAGTAGTGAAAATTTTGGTCGGGCAGAGGTTGGTTTCAGTTATATCGGCATATGCTCCACAGGTGGGATTGGATGACGCAGAGAAGGAGAGATTTTGGGATGATTTAATACGTGTAGTGAGTGGTATGGGTGATGATGAGGTAGTGGTTCTGGGAGGGGATTTAAATGGTCATGTGGGTGAAGCATCTCAAGGCATGGAGGATGTGCGAATGGTGTGAGGAATGCGGAAGGGGAAAGAATACTCGAGTTTGGGGAGGCTATGGACATGATTGTGTGCAACACACATTTTAGGAAAAGAATCAGCAGGTTGATTACGCATGAGTCCGGGGGAATTAGTAGTCAGATAGATTATTTTCTGGTCAGGAGGGTTGATAGGAGATTATTGAGGGATGTTAAAGTTATAGGAAGCGAGGAGTGTGTGCAGCAGCACAAACTGTTGATTTGTGACATGGTGCTTAAGGATCGAGTGATGAGAAGGAGGACATATGTATCTAAGAGGAAAATATGGAAGCTGGGAAACCAATCAGTAAGGGATGCCTTTTATAGTGAGATGAGGAGAGTGGTGGCTGAACAGGAAGCCGTAGAGAGAGGCGTTAAAGAACAGTATAGAACCCTTAAGAACAACCTCTTGAGAGTTACCGATGCAATATGCGGTTGGACAAGAGGCCCACCAAGACATAAAGTAACTTGGTGGTGGGATGAGGGTGTAGAAGCTGCAGTTAAGGAGAAAAGAAGGCTTTTCCGGGAATGGAAGAATGGTGGTAACAGGGAGGAGTACTTGGCTGCCAAGCGCAGGGCTAGAAGAGAGGTATACAGGGCGGAGTCTGAGTCACAGAGACTTTTACTTGATAATCTAAATCATGGAGAAAGGAAAAATATGATTTTTAGGGTGGCAAATCAGGTGAAGAGGGATAATCGGGACATTGTAGGTGAGCAGTGTGTGAAGAATGATGATGGAAGGGTGGTGGTGAGCAGTGAGGATATTAAAGATGCATGGAGAGAGCATTATAGCCGACTGTTGAATGAGGAGTTTGATTGGGATAGAGAAGGTTTGGAGCCAACAGATCCACTGTTTGGCCCTTGGCCTTTGATGCTGCTACTGTGAGTGAGGCAATAGGCAGGATGCAGGTGGGAAAGGCAGCAGGTGTGTCTGGGTTGACTGCCGAAATGTTGAAGGCCTCAGGAGATACAGGGGTGAGGTTAGTCACTAACCTGATAAATATGATTATATTTGAGTGTGTTGTCCCAGATGATTGGCTGAAAAGTGTAATTGTAAATGTGTACCAAGGGAAGGGTGATGCCCTGGAAAGAGGTAATTGTAAAGGTATAAAGCTTTTAGATCAGATAAAGAAGGTAATGGAGAGAGTTCTAGAAGGTATGATTAGAGAGAGTGAATATCGATGAGATGCAGTATGGGTTTATGCCAGGCAGGGGGACCACTGATGCCATATTCATTGTTCGACAGCTTCAGGAAAAATATATTGGAAAGAAAAGGGAATTGTATTTTGTTTTTGTTGATTTGGAAAAGGCCTTTGACAGAGTCCCTAGAGAGGTGGTGAAGTGGGCAATGAGAAAGCTAGGGTTGGAAGAGTGGCTGGTTAGGGTGGTTATGGCCATGTACAGTCTCCAGCAAAAAAACAGCGACCGGCTCGACGAGCAGGTCAGTATATGTGGCACCGCTGCACCCCCACGTTCACCCCCCCTCCCTCGTTCTCATTCATTCCTCTACTCTCCATCCTCCCCACATCCAAGGCAAGAGAGTCAGGCCTACTCGCATTGTCTCAACCACTCTTCCATCATCCATTCGTCCTGGGAAATAATGATTTTGTTATGATAACGAATAAAAACACATTACACCATGTTTTACTCCATAGCATAGTTATTTATACACCACGATCTAAATGCAGGGTGGTATAAAATGGTAATATATTCGTATGGTAGATAGGTCTGTAATCATACAATTTATCATTTTGACGGTTGTATCCAGTTAGTGTGAATTAAACAGTCTGTAGTGGTCGGTGGTGTGTGGGGGGGTAGCTGGCCGTCACACGTTGTGGTGGGGGCATGGGGAGAGGGGTTGACGACTCGGCCCGGGGTGGATAGTGT
>JAGKTI010021440.1:0-15748 GCA_018397915.1 Birgus latro | reverse complement strand
CTCAAGGATAACTGGATCCAAGTAAATGGTAATGTATTTACATATTTTTTCTAAAGACAGATACTTAGGATCAAAAGGAAAGGCTATTGGTCGCTGTAAAGTCATTATTATTATTATTATTATTAGGATGAGGTAACATGCCTGTTTATGATTTTAATTTACTGGTGAAATTACTGAAGGCTTCTTTTATTTTCCTTCATAATGAGATTGTACTGTACTAACATAAACAATCAGTAGTAGGAGGAGTACCCGATTTGGTTACAAGGAACCCTCACATTTCCCTTCCTGACTTTTTAAACGTAACTCAAGAAAATATATCTGTCATTTGCTGATAAATCTGATGACGGGGATTTACATATACAAATTCAGTACAAAAGACAGGAAGCCGATTGATGCCTGCAGTAGTTTTTTTTTTTTTTTTTTTAACGTATTCCTACTTGAGTAGCCTGGTATGTAAGGTTAAATTGTCAAAAAAGTTAATTAAATGTTTTCTTGTTATTTAAATGTACACAATCTAATGCCTATCAATGGTAAGTTTTAGAAATATCATTTTATTATTATTATTATTATTATCATTATTATTATTATTATTATCATCATCATCATCATCATCATCATTAGTTCCTTTTTACTGAACATACTTAAATTTTAAAAGGATTATGAAACAAGCGTAAGATTTTCTGGGCATTTTTTTTTCTTGGTAACGAGGTTTTCAATAAATTTCATCAAGACCATGGCAGATTTTTTTTTCTTTGATTGCTGAAAGATTTTTTTTCTCTCTCTCTCTCCCCCTTGAGAAATGCAACCGTTCTCGAGGATTCTTGTACTCGTACACAGGAAAAAGATATTCAGTAATTGTCTTTTCTCGTTAATTATTTTGCTGTTAAAGACGCACATATGTATTTAGGTATTTAATTAAGACTATTTTCACCTGAATGACCTCTTGACAGTCAAAAAGTTAACCCTTTGATCTGGTGACGCATTCATCAGTTTATTCTTGCTCTCTTCAGACGATTTTATTCAGCTTGAGATATTTTACTTTATTTTATTTTATTTACTTGAGGGGCAAGAGGCACCCTTCAGCAGCCTTGATTAACCTCTTCATTGCCAGAGGTCCTCCCTAGATTGAATATCATCGCCTGTAAATTGCAAGAATAAAACTGACAATCTGTCACTGGGTTGAAATGCTTGAAAAAACTGCTTTGATGAACCAGTCTGCTAATTTAGACGCGGTTTGGTATTTCATCCAGCTGAACACAGGATTTTGTTCAGATAAAATACTGGCAATCCTAGTTGTCAAATTTCACAGAATTTTGTTCAGCTGAAGTAAATTCCATTTGTCAAAGGTTAATGAGACTGTAACAGGCACAAATTCCATAGGAAGGGGAAAGTTGTTTTTAGTCGATTTTTTTTCTTTTTTTTTACTAGCACTCAAACTACATTTCTCTTGAGGACTCGTATACACAAAAATTACAATTTTTATTTTAGAATTAGCAATCAGTATGAAAAATCGCTGCAGGACCTTATTTATTTACTTATTTATTTATTTTTGAAGTCATTCTCAAGGATTTTTGTCAACCTTTCCAAACACTTAAGTTTTTTTTTCTCTATATATATAGGCATATCCAATCAGTACCAGAATTGAGGGATGCATATTGATCACTGCAGGTTTCTTAACATTTTTTAATTTGTTTTACTGTATAAGTCATAAACACTGTTTCTGAGAATGCTTGTATAATGGAAAGGAATTTGAAGCATTTTATTTTGCTGATGGTGATTTAGATACATACAATCAGCACCGAGGGGGAATGTACTGTATATTGGCTGCTGCAGGACCCTCACCATACATTTCACTCTGGAGAAATATATATTTTTCCCTAAACACTCGTATACAGGGAGAAGTTTTTCAGGAGTAAAAATTTTCATGCAACTCCACATTTTTGTTTTTTCTTAGACTAACCATTTACAACAATGAGCAAAGGAATTTCTTTTGCATAAATTGTATGTATGCATATAACACAAACATACAAGAAACTCATAATTAATGTTCATGTATACTGTACTTGTTAACAGGAATTAAAATATCCAGTAAATTCCGTGGGAGAAGCCTACTGGTTGCAAAATGATCTTCATTTTATTCTGTCAAGAAACTAAATATGCCATCCGAAAAGCCTTCGATTCTCCTTCAATGTAAGAAAAAGTTCTGTCACCTATTTATACATCTACTGTATTTCTTCGTAAGCTTTGCCTTGCACATATCCACTCAAAATTGCTGTGTGCACTCTACCTCATCTGCCAGCAGCCTCCACAACCTCAGATATTGATAAATGATATGTAAACATTTTGAAATTGCCTCCGCCAGCCAAAATACGGTGCCATTCATTACTGTTCACGCTGTCACAATATTCACACGGCTTCCAAAACTATCAAGCTTTTGAGTCTCAGTATTACATACTTAGATGTTTCTGAAAATAAGTGAAAAATGCTGTTACGGAAGTAAATAAAAAAAAAGTCTGAAAAAGTTTTTATGTTCGCAATTTATATTGGAAAAGTGAAGGCGAACGGAGGCTTGGGGGAAGGAGGGAAGGGCTGTTCGTAAAGAGGGAGGAGATAGAGGGAGGGAGGGAGGAAACGGAGAGAGAGAGGGACGGGAGAGGGAGGAGAAGGAGAGGAGGGTGGAGAGAGCGAGAGAAAGGGTGGGAGGAGAGAGGAAGGGATGGGAGGGGGGAGAAAGAGAGCAACAAGCAGGAACGGATTCGCCCCTGCATGGTGCTGCCTCTAGCGGCCACAAGCACAACCAAGTCGCCGCCCTGTTTTACTCTTTTTCATCCCTCCCTTCTCGCTCCCTCCCCTCTGATATCCGGCGCTCCCACGGCTGCACACAGAATCGTCAGCCGGCCAGCCATTGGTCTAACCTTATCCTGACGCAATACAAAACACGTGTTGAAAATAACCAAAGAAACATCCACACTTCTTAGAAACATCCACGCTAAGCACACACAAATCTAAGTAACCCCCCACTCCCCGATTCCCCATTTTAGTTTATATATATGTAAATTCAAAAGCGCGGATCTGAAAGGGTTTAAATTGCGTGGGAAAATTAAATCGTGCGTGTGAGGGATTGCAAGGCAGAGGTAGCCAATGGGAGAGCGAGACTGGACATTGGTGACGTAGGGGGGCGGGGCTTGTATCCCCTTCTCCCCTCATCTCCCATCTCCTCTCCCCCTCCCCTCACGTGTTCTCGGGTTATTCAAAAATATAAACCAATAAATCATACTGAAAAAGGGGGTGGGGGAGTAGGAGTAGGAGCAGGAAGAGAGACAAGCTGAAAAATATTCCCTGCCAGCAATAACGAAAGATTCTTCATGAAATAAGAAAATAGACACTCTTTATTTTCCGACCTGAGAAAGGCGAGGGTGGAGGTGGGGGGTTGAAAAATACTCCACAACTCACGAATGTCTCTATTCATCATTGTTTTCCTTTCCTTATGCTGGGCCTGCGAGATAGATTTATACAAGAGCGGTTTTTTTTTTTCTAAAGTGTGGCCGGCAAACTGACAGCTGAGGGGAGGTGCGGCAGGATTCATATGGGCAAACAAGTGAAAAACAAGAATGTGAGGATTGTGAATCCGGGGCAGGATGGCACACAGACTGGCTACGTCGTGCCCTTGGGTGGGACAAAGGGTCCTGGCCATACTGCTGATCATAGGACACCATCGTGTTTAGGAAGGTCTATAGATGCTGAGTATGCAACTGCTTGGAAATCGATATAATACTCATATGAAGACCGTATCTCTGCTTCGAAGTACTTTAAGAACTGCACACTGTCACTGCGATCAGATACAAATTAAATCTATAAGTAATTACACACACACACACAGAGAGAGAGAGAGAGAGAGAGAGAGAGAGAGAGAGAGTTGAGCCTCAGTGCAAAGAATCATAATAATTCCTCAATAATAATAAAGGTCATTATTAATCTTAGTTCATTTACCGCACTTTTAATTATCACGGTTGTTATGGCCTGAACACGATCAAAATAACTACCTAAATATACTATCACATAAATGAAATCCTCCTCCTCTACCCTCTCCTCTTCTTTCACCTTAACATCGTCATCATTGTTACCATCTTCATCACTGTTACCATCTTCATCATTGCAACCATCATCATCATCATCATCATTCCGATCCAGTCCCCTACTATTACTGTATATACTGTACAAGAGTGGGGGAAGACCAAGAAACTGGGAAAACAAAATCACAAAAGCTTACGAAACAATCACACTAGTACCCTACAGTGACTTACCACATTACCGAAACAACAGCATTCAGAGAGCTCATACCTCAGCCAACTCCTATACCACACAACTCGGATCACCACCAAAATTTTATCTACTCTTTCTTGGCCTATGACCAACATATCCTCGAAATGTTATTGAAATCCATCTATAACTTTTTGAGATATGGACAAACAAAAACAAAAGCAGTCTTGAACCAGGACTCGAACACAATCACCTTCAAAATTTAATAAACTTTTCACTGGCCCATAACCCACATATCCACAAAATTTCATTGAAATCCCTCAATAACTTTCTGAGATATCTTGTGGACAAACAAACGAACAGGCAAACAGACAAGTAGGGATGAATGCAAAACCTCCTCCAACCTTGTTGGTGGAGGTAACCAAAGAATAAATGCTCACCTTCACCAATGCTAGCTTGGTCTGACGAGCAACACATACCTGCATTTAAGTATATGCTTTTGTAACTTGTGTGTGGAATTTCTCCCCATTACTCACAACGGAATATATTCTTTCACTGGTTAGCAATGGATGCGGAGAGGTACAGTTAGACAAAGCACAAGGTTACAGGTATTTTGGAAGTAAACCAGCATCATGTGGTGGGGAAGCCATGACGTCTTGTTGGACATTTTTCACCACTTAAAATAAAATAAACTTTACTGTCTGGTGCTATTTGTGCATGAATATAAAATGGAAGTAAAAGCACAATGATCAATTCGCTAAAGGTGTAAGAAAATTGTTGTATATATCTCCACTGTCTGTATAACACACAAGAACACAGCAGTCCATCACGGCAAACATTTCTATGTTTTTGCCTGCCAGAGTGTGGGAGAGAAAGAGGAGTGTTTTATCTGTGGACAAGTTCACAACAACCACACCAACACAGCCAACAACACCGGGACAACACACAACATGCACAT
Source organism: Birgus latro (assembly GCA_018397915.1). Lineage (NCBI taxonomy): Eukaryota > Metazoa > Arthropoda > Malacostraca > Decapoda > Coenobitidae > Birgus > Birgus latro. The sequence goes on along the minus strand of JAGKTI010021440.1, from coordinate 10,530 downwards.
TCCTCCACTCTCTACATCACACAACACCAACAGTTCTCATCTCTCACTCTAGCTCTGCATGTCACATCTCTCAGCCCTGCCATCCATCACCTGGACATCACAGCTACACATTTCACCTTCAGAGCAACATGGTATAGTAGTTTTAATCTCCCTGACTCGTAGGGATATCGATATTTAATACCTTACTTCCCTATAGAATCTTACACACTACACCTCTTTAAAGCACACCACTTCTCTACACACCACAGGGTAATATCTCACAGAATAGCGCTTCCCCACCCAACAGAATATCAGCAACACAGTAGAACACGTCACTGAATACACCCCAGCACACTACAACACGATACTTCCTCAGAGAATATTATCTTTTCACATCCTAACATAATGCAACACCTCACAGAACTTCACTTGCAAAACACAAGCAAACAACACACCACAACATACAACCATCTCACAGACAGAAATCCACCTCCCATCACCACAAAGCAAGATCACTTCCTCAATAAATTTCATTTCTAACATCAAACAACACACCACAACATACTACCATCTCACAGACAGAAATCCACCTCCCATCACCACGAAGCAAGATCACTTCCTCAATAAATTTCATTTCTAACATCAGCAGTCATAACACCGACATCACTTTCTCACGGAATACCATACCACACAATACCTAACAGTGTATATCACCTCCTCATAGAGCTGTACCTCTTAATAACGCAGGAAACAGCACATCACAACACAACAATTGCAAAGAGAACATTACCTCTACACACCACAACATATATCTCCACAGAATATCACCTCAATACACCACAAGCAGTAGAACACCAAAGTACATCACCTCCTCGCAGAATATAACCTCTCTATAACACAAGCAACACATAACGCATCTCACTTCCTCACAAAATATCACCTCCCTGTATGACAACATAACACCATCTCAAGGATTATCACCTCTACACACCACAAGTAACAGCACACCACAACACATCATCTCACAGACCATCACCTCTCTGTAACACAAGAGGCAATACACAACAAGCACACAGATAGCAGCAGAATTTCCACAACGTAAGCATTCACACATTACAGCACCTCCTTACGGACTATCACCTCTTTATTAACACGACAATTAGCAACATACCTCAACACATCACCATCTCACAGAATATCACCCCTCTTTAACACAAGTCACAACACGCATGATATATCTTTACAGAATACCAGCTCTCCTCAACATAAGCAACAACATACCATAACACCACCTTACAGGCTATCACTTCAGTACAATACAAATAACAACATACAACCCACAACTGCTTGACAAAACATCATTACACATCACAGATAACAGAACATCCTCAGGTACCGGTGATGTCTCTCAGGAAAACCATCCATCCTCTAGAATTATCAGGCAAAACATAAATAAAACACAAATGAGAGAGAGAGAGAGAGAGAGAGAGAGAGAGAGAGAGAGAGAGAGAATTTCCATGACAAAACTGTTAAACCCAGAAAAATAACCCACCTGCTCTTCATTCCCCATTACTAAGACAGGTACACAGAAGTTCCCACATAAAAACAGCACATAACATTACCTTCCCCCACACGTACCTTACAGCACCCAGTTTTTACACATGCACCACCAGCTTTCCACGATAACACTGAGAGTAAACAAACTACCCAATCTGTCCCTCCTTACCAAAATAACAAAAATACTCCAAGAAGAATAGGATGTAGCAATATTGCTCCTCGCACCTGACTTTACAACACCTTAATTTACAGACAATACGAAAGCCCTTCATAATACACCAGCAGAAAAAAAAAGACTATATAATTTAATCTTTGTTTCTCATTACTAATACCAACACACTTACAGCACTTACCAACAGAGTTCCTTATGCCTTACCTCACAGCATCAAATTCATATACAAAGGACATAGAAATTTTCCACGATAACAGTAAAAAAAAAAAAAAAAATCCTACCTTTCTCGTCACTACTACGCCTACAGGGAATAATAAAAAACCTTAGAGAAAAACATCACTTAGCAGTACAGTTTTTCAGACCTTCCAACACTAAGGACTTCCACCAAAACACCACTTAAATCAAACGAAAGTATAAATGCATCCCACCAGCCCTTCCTATCTCCATACTAACAGTAAGGTCACCACCACCTCCCTCCACCCACCACCACCATTATCCTATTTCCCAACTAAACGAGAGTGTAAAGTAGGATGCTGGAAAACCACCTAAAAAAAAAAAAATCAAAACAGGATAAACTAATACAGTTCTCCATGTCTTTTCCTAACACTGACCCACGTATAAGAAAAATCACAAAAAAGTCCATTATAACATGCCCAATACCAGATAAAAATATCTTATCCGTACTTCTCATCTCATTCCTACGCACTTTGGAAGGCAGGGAAAAACAGTCTACGCCATATAACACAAAAGCCTTCGTCAATAACACAAAAATACGACAAAATATTCAGTCTGTGCTTCTTTTTAACTGAAGATCACTATCGTTCTATTAAAGAAAAAAAAAAAAACTCACAGGACCTGTCAAGAGTTCAAATTTTACGCCATTTTAACACACAAGCAGACAAACCTTCCAAGACAAAGCCAATAAATAAATAAATAAAAGGAATAAAAACACAGAACATATCCCATCAGACATTCATGGTGGAAAGACGTGGCCAAATTTACGTATTAAACACTCAGTAGACCTCCAATCCGGTGACGTATTTTTAATTTTAATTCAGCCACCACCACAAGATATTATTCAACCAATGCAAAATCTCAAGGAATGAATGGCTGAACGAAGGCTATATCGATAACTATAGTAGGAAGACTGTAACTTAATGTATATAACACTATATGAAGACAGGGAATAAAATCATCTCTATCGATAATTACGCCATGGCCAAACAAAAATCACATTATACATTTAGCCCCAATATTAAGTTGATACGGTTTCCATTTTACTCAAACTACCACCAGACGATCATGCTCAGGTTAGGAAGGGCCCTTGATTATGGAGGGGTTAATGAGGGCTATATCTAACCCCCCCTATCTGGAACCGTCTCCCCTAAAATAAGTAAAACCATCTTGAGAAAGCATGAAAAAATAATAGTAGTGAATGAATTAAAACAGTGTGGTCGCATCGTATACAGAATATGGTGCAGCACGATTAACTTAAATCATCGTAGTGAATGAATTAAAACAGTGTGATCGCATCTTATACAGAATATGGTGCAGCACGATTAACTTTATTTATTTATTTACAATCGTCAGACGACTTTTCAGCTCAAGCAGGACATCTCTTAATGACGAAGGTGAATGGTATATCTACATCCGCCAGTCTTGAAGTAGTCTCTCCTTAAGGTAGATAAAGTTGTCTTAAGATATCAAGAGCAAAACAGAACAGTCGTCACCATACTGAAGGAACCAGTATATTTCATCACCATTCCTTATTATAACACACGACGTCAAAACTATCAAGTACTGTACCATAATATACTAAGGAATATTATTCTACTGTAGCATACTTGAAGGTAATACTTTGTGCCATACTCTCGCAGGCATAGGAACCATCTAAAAATAGTTCAAGGATAAGCAATGCCTTAGAAATACAACAGAAAATTAAAAGAGCTCTCATAAAAACAACCCAACCCTGAAATATAAGGCACATCACAAAAACATAACGCCCCTCACAGAAACAGAAAATGTCTAACAGATATACCACATCAGAAACATAACAGCCCCACAGAAATGCACCACATGTCAGATACTTCACCACCATCATCACCATCACCATCATCATCTCACCTCTTTTTCCTACCTGCAGGTAAGGTGAGGTGAAGTAAAGCAAGCCAGGAAGAAAAAAAATATGATAATGAGAAAGCTATTCAACAGCGTGAAAGTTCGAACATAAATCTCACAGAAACCAAAAACACCTTATAAAAGCACACAACAACTCACAGACGCCAAATATTACCTCACTGACATACAAGCAACCTCGCACAGCGCACCACACCTCAAAGCACGCAACAAAAACCTCACGAAATTGTTCTCGTCTAAGGTGTATACTACAAGCCTTACAGAAAAACATAATCTTATGCTGTACAAAATAAACACTACATACAAGTATTTCGTCGAAAATGTATGAAAAAAAAGCATAATTCGTCCGATACAAACGACTCTCCCTCCCCCCTCCACACACACACACACACACACACACACACACACACACACCGTAACACTTCATCTCATGTAGCCTTAAAAAAATAAGCCAGTCTGATTTAAATTTACCTTAAAAAAAAATTAAAAAAAAAATCGTCTCAGTCTAGCATACCCCTTGAAAACACCACATCTTGGTCTATATGCACTATATAGAAGGAAAAACACGATATGCATGATATACAAACCATACATCCGGGGCAGCAACACTTCATGTCAGGTATATACTACACTACTGCTCACCGTATACAGCAAGACAAATTATGGTTTCAGATGTTATTCATTGTAAAGGAAAATCATTACACCCTTGTTTTACTCACACCAAAAACCACTGAAAACAAAGTAGCAGAAAAGATGAACATCCCACACACAGACAGACAACTTTCCATGGAAAATCACAATACAGTACATCACCTGGAACCTTTAATAACAATAATAATAATCAAACACACACACACACACACACACACACACACACACACACAAACACAAAAAACCTACAAGACTGCTAAAGATAAGCGACAGGGGTACGCGAGGTTCATTTTTAAAGGTGCGAGATTCATTAGAGATAATTACAAGGTGAGTAATGTCTTCCTCTACCTCATGGATTATGTTACTATACTCCACACCTCACCCTCCTCTCTCATCCCTCTTCCTCCTCCTCCTCCTCTACTTGGTTTTTCTTCTTCCCCTACATCTCCTCCTCTTCCTCCTTCATTTCTCCTCTGATCTCCTCCCATACATCTCCTCCTTCTCCTCCCTTCGGTCCCCTATTCCTTTACCCTCTTGTGAATGACTGTGAATGCTTCATGTGTGTGTGTGTGTGTGTGTGTGTGTGTGTGTGTGTGTGTGTGTGTAAAGGTGAGGTTAAGGCTGATCAGTTCATAAATTTGCATAGCTTATCTCATTTTTTTATGCTGGATATGCACAACTTAATTTTACTCTAAAATTTTCAATACCTCAAACAATGTCTTCTCTGTCCGTCTTGCCTATATGACCAATTGTGGTAACATTTCACTTCCAATGGCGTATTTATATCGTATTCTTTTAATTTCCAAACGATTTTATTTAGCTCCTGAGGGTTTTTGAACTTGAGGGGCTGAAGTCAAACCTTCCTCAATCCCTTTAAAACAGCAGATCTTTCCTGAAGCTGGATAAAATCGTCTGGAGACACCAAAAATACTCTAATACGCCATCGTAGTGTCGGGGTTAATCTAAATACTCTACCGAATCAGCTGAGGAGATCGCAAGTTGTGCACGACAGAAGAAACCCCCGAAATTCAATGAAACTAGCAGGAATATACCGAGGAAAAACAGAGCTCTAAAAATGGAAAACGCAAAAAAAAAAAAAATTAAAATAAATAAATAAATAAATAAAAACTCAGGGCATTATTCACGTCCAAGTAAACAATAATACTGAACTGTTCACTACGATGACGTCATAATATTAACATTCTTACAAACTCCAGACGATTTTATTCAGCATCTTGGAGACCCCTCTTGATGAAATTATAGTTATATTTCTAATCCCTTTACTGAGAGGGTTCCCTTAAGAGGAATAAAAAAGACCCCGAGCAGCAAGCACAAAATTTTAAAAGGCGTCGGGTCCAGGGGGGGCTGAAGAGAAAGAGCAATCATTTCCCCGTCTGAATTGGCCACGAAAGATATGCAAAAAATAATTACCTAACTCTGATGATGTGAGTTTTGTTTTTTCCAGCTAACAATAGCCTCCTCACATGAAGACTTGTTTCATTTTATCGCGCTATCACCAGACTTTATTAAGTTAGGAAAGGTATCTGGTTATCTGGCTGTTGTTTGGTGTGATAAATTCCTTATGAAACCCCCTCAGTTCGAAAACTCTACGCTAAGGTGAACAAAATCGTCTGAAGTTAGCAAGAATAAAATTAAATATGTCATCCTGAAGGGGTTCATGAATGCTTGATGCAACCCCTCCAGTTCGAAAACCCTATCTTAAGGTGAAAGAAAAAATCGTCTGGAGATAGCAAGAATAAACTAATCAAAATATGTCACTAAACTGCAGAAGTTAACTGGATAGCTTCTTTCTTTTTGGCTTACGGTATTGCGAGGATACAATACTGACCCCTTCAACCCGATGACGTCTTTTGTTGATTTACATATGCTACCTACAAACAACAACTGCAGCTTTGGGGAAAACGTTTACCAGAAAATGGGTACTACAAGGCTATAATTAATACAACTTTTGTAGCTCAAGGAGAGGATTAAAAAAAAAGTATATGGATTGAAAACAGTAACTTCAGTACTAGAACGTCTTTAAATTTTGTTCTTGCTATTACCAGATAACTTTGGTATACCCGTGGTTGGGATGGGGCTACAAATATCACCCTCTTCCCGGCCAGTAGTGGAATATGCTGTCAGCTTTAGTCTTGCTGCCGCTGGCCGATTATATTTAGCTTAGGAGATACTGGCTGCGAAGGGGTTGGGAACTCTCTTCATTAACCCCTTCAATTCGGCTACCAGACGATTTTATTCCGCACAGAAGAGGACACTAACAATGATGGGGACATGAAAGTAGTAGCCGTCCATTCAATTTACTAAAATCTCGCTTTTGCTGAATAAATACGTCTGTAGCTGGCAACAACCTCATACAAATTACGTCATCGGACAGAAGGGGTTAAATCTTCCAGCACCAGGACATCTCTCGAGAATGGTTCCTGCTTCCGCCATGCTATTTTACTGAAGAGAAGAGACATTCGGTAGGAAAGGAGTTGGAAATAGTCTCTGTTACCTCCTTCACCAACAGAATGTATTTAATACCTTTATTTTGGTATCACCGATATGGGATTAATTCTAGTACCGTTCTATTGCATTCTTATACTTCAAAATACAGTATAAAGATTTTGCAACGCTGACTCTTACGAAATCTATATATCAAGCACTGTTATTTATCAAGTCTTAAGAACTGCAGCACAGTGTTTATTCAGGTTTTAAAGTATCATCTTCTATTATAACTGTTGTTCCTGCATTATTCCAAAATGAAAGTCATACAGAAATTGTGCTTGTGATCTGGAAATGAATTTTATGTACGGGTAGACTTCTGGGATTTTATCAATACATTACACGAAAGAATTATATACGTGCTAAAATTGTGTTTATTATGAAGGTACTGGTATTATGAAAGAATTATATACGTGATGAAACTGTGGCTATTATGAAAACCTGGTCAACAGAAGTAATACTATCGTTCACTGAAATATATAAATGGTTAAGCAATTCAACGCTATTGGCACTGCCCCATCTTTAGGGGAAAAAAGACTCAATAAGCAATAAAATAATATTCCTTCCGTTATAAAAAATATTAAGACACTTTAGATCAGGGTTCGTAATAAAACCCGACAGCCTAAGTTGTGAAATCAGTCAATATTTTGTGAAGTCCAGGTTCGTTTGGGTACTCAGGTGACAGATGTCCTGATTAATGAGCACTTTTTCTGAATCATGCTTGCCCATGTAAACCTTAAGTCGGGTGATGATGATGACGAAAATGATCTATAATTGTATGGTGATTTCATGAGAATACCAAAAAAAAAAGAAAAAAAAGGTGTATATACTTATGAAGAGACAGGTATATTATAACAGATGAAGTAGGGTTGATGATGATGATGATGATGATGATATACGAAATCCGCAAATGAGTGCCACGAAAACAGGTAAGATGAACTATTGCTCAGACCGACAGACACCAAATAAAACCACTTGGTATTCTTTTAAAATGCAAAACACCTCCTCCACTTCCTTTGCCATCCCCTCAAATGCAATGCGTCACAACCTCCTCATTACTCACGACGCAGCTCCGGGGTTTCTTCCGACGCAGGTTTAATCACTACGAGGACCTCTTTTTTGTATTTCATGCTTATTGCTGTTTGACCACTTTATTTTTGTTATAGAAAAAATTATTACTAGTCTCTACCTTACTATCTGTTCGTCTGTCAGCTCTTTGTCTGTTTGTTTCTCTCTGTCTGTCATCTTTGTCTGTCTGTCTGTCTGTGGGCCCGCTCTATCTGTTGTCATCTGTCTGTTTATTGTCTCTGTCCGTGTCTGTTTGTCTGCCTCTCTGTTTATCTGTCTCTGTCCTTGTCTGTCTGTCTCTCTGTTTATATATCTCTGTCTGTCTCTCTGTTTGTCTGTCAGTCTGTATGTCTCCCCGTTCTCTCTCTCTCTCTCTCCTAATCCCAGAGTGCATCCAGGGTGACGGCCACAAAAATACTTCAAAGCTCCTCTAACACCACTTCTCTTCTCCCGTCTGCCAATCCAAGCCGCCCTGCCCCATGTCCTCTCCCAACCCACACTTCCACCTTGCTTTTTGGTCCCTCACTCATCCTCTTCCCCAATCAACTCCGCTTCTACATGCTATTCCGTTAACCTCTTCAATTCCATAACCTTTTTCGCTTTATTCTTGCTGTTTCCAGATGCTTTTATTTAGCTTAGGCGAGTCCTCATATAGTAAAGGGGATTTATTAAAGCGATCTCCAAGTTTCCTAGTTCGCACAGTCTGTCCATAGATGAACAAAATCGTCTGGCGGTAACGAAAATAAAGTAGTCAAATCCTACTCTTCCTTACCATACCACCTAAATTTCATATATCCAAGCTCATTAAATCTAGCTCCATTTTTTCACGTCTGTTTAACCTCTTCAGTCCAATAATGTCTTCGATGATTTTATTTATTATGAGTCTCTTCAAACTGGAGGGGCGAGACAGCCTTTATTAACCCCTTCCCTACTAAAGATCTGTCTAAGTGTTAAAGAAAACCGACTGAGAGGAAAATAGAATATAAGTCACCGGATGAAAGGGATTAATTCTCCTGCTCAACCCCTTAAATATGGGGTTCTTGCTGCCAGGAGACGATTTTATTCAGCTCTGGGGAGACCTCGTGGAGTGGAGGGTTAGAAGTCTCCAGTAGTGAATACATCCTTTGCATATACGTATTGCTTCCACCTTTTTCATTCAGTTCCCGGCATATCTCTCGTAGTTAAGGGGCAGAAACCATCTCCAGAATCCTCCTGAACACGACGGCTCTTATAATATTCTTCCTACCACAAGACGATTGTCATATATCCTCACTACCACCGGACGATTTTTTAAACATTACTACTACGGTAAGATAAGACTAATTTTTATAAAACTATTACGATAAGACGATTGTTATATGTTTTTACTATTAGCAGAGGATTTTTATATGGCTACTACCAATAAACGATTTTTATATCTGCTCGTAAATTATCAGTACTGTATATTTAACCCCTTCATTTCGATAACTCCCCTTATTTTACATATATTCTTATTACCACCAGGCAATTCTTCATCTTGAGACACCTCAGGAAATGGACAGATCAAGCAGCCTCCTATCAATCCCGTCAATCTGATGGCGTATTTTGCATGGTAATTTTGCTATCTCCAGGCGATTTGGGTTCGCTTAGGAGAAATTTTTGGCACTGAGAAGTTAAACACAGCCTTCATTGACCCCCCAGCATAAGCGGCCTCTCCTACGCTGAGTAAAACCGTCTGGAGGCAGCAATAAATTAGATAATACGTCATTGGACTGAACGGGTTAATTTTTATACCACTAAATGACTCATCTTAGCTTAATGCAATCATCTGGCAGTAGGAAGAATATCATAATACGTAGTTCGACTGAAAGGGTTGAGGCACGACAATAACCTGACATACGCATTTCGTCAAACAGTATCATCATTATCGGGCATTGGTGAAGATAACAAAAGAGGATGCAAAGTAATGGTGGCGGTAAGGTAAGAAAATGAATGGTATCAATATTTATCGCCGTGGGGTTGTTTTGGCCATCAATGAACGGCTGAGTTAGATTATATACTGAAATTGTGGATTATAAAGAAAATGTTTGTCTTCTTCAATACAATGACTATTTATTTGTTTACTTACTTCCCTTTATTTATTTCTTGCTGCCACCAGACGATTTTAGCCAACTTAAGGACGTCGTGCAGTGCAGGGGTTAACTGAGGGTATGAATTATGTAACTCCTCCTGTTCGAAAAGTCTCTCTTACGATAACTGACACTGTTATGACAGCGAGAAATAAAGACGTAATAGTACTGAAGTGACTAAAAATGAGAGTAAATATGTATCAGGAAAGGTGTTAGTGTAAGAAGTGATGATACAGTAACCGGACAAAAAAAAAAAAAAAAAAAAAAACTTACACACCATTCCACCTATTTTTATTAAGCTAGAATCAACGATCATCACACAGCTCATCACACAACTTTCAGATCACTGTTTAG
>JAGKTI010021439.1:0-15748 GCA_018397915.1 Birgus latro | reverse complement strand
ACTCACTCAAGCACTCAAACAAATAACTAAATAAAGCACTGAGCTAAATAACTAAAGAACCTTAAACCTAGGAAAAACAAAAGAAATACTAATCAGTAATGAGACCGCCGCTAATACAGTCGATCACCAGGCTAGTGGGAGCTCCGGGAATTCACGCTGATACAGCCGAGACTTCTGAGATCGCTAAGAAAAGAGACCCGCTCGAGCTTTGCACACAGCACATCCACACTCCGAGACTGTTACTTGGACGACTGACTCGATGCTTGATGTAAACATAGGCATCGTTTGAAAAGGCGTGGCCACCTAACGGTTAGGGAGGCAAGTGTAAAGAAATGACAATTCAGAAATTATCGCTCAGAGGAATGCACTGTCTGTACATAAAGACAGTCACTCGCTAAAGAATGACGAAAGTTTTGAAAATTTGATGCAAATACAAGTACACAAGTGGACGGTTAAGAGAATGGCTAATTCTCACGGATTTCAGAGCTATTCATCGTTCCTACAAATCTCTCGATGTCACGATTTACAATACATAATTTCACGATGTAGAAAATTCATGACACCACCACTCATTAGAAGCCCATGTGTAAGCCGAGAGTGCCCAATGCAAAGCCTGGTAAGAGCCACCTCCAATCACCAGGGCATGGAGGGAAGAATCCTTGGCACATTCACTCTGAAAAATTTCTTTTAGCTTGTTATGAGTAACACCATCCCACTGTCTCTGCCAACACATATGAATCACTTGTGGCAAGTAAGGTGTTACATCAGAAGCGGGAACCGGGTAGTCAGTAGGCGGCAGTACAGATGACGAAGCTTTAACCAGAGTATCTGCCTTCTCATTGGCCATCACACCAACATGTGACGAACCCAACAGATATCTACACAATGGCCACGAGGACCAAGAAGAAAAAGCCATTTTAAAATTGATAAAACAAGTGGATGAGATGCATTAAAAGACTCCAGTGCAAAGACAGCACTATGGGAGTCACTAAAAAATCACAAAAGCAGATTGGGGGAGTAAAAATAATTTGGAGAGCAAATAAAATTGCAGTCAGTTCCACTGCATACACTGAAGCATCACCAGGAAGACTATCCCCCCTACTGAAGGAAGGGAAGACAACACGAAAGCCTACTCCGGTATCAGTATTAGATCCATCAGTATAGATAGGGATAGAACCCTCAAGACTGGAGGCTTGCTCTAAAAAGAGAGATGGGAACACCTGAGAGGGAAATAAGTACTTTTTTCCAACAAAGGACTTACAGAATGTTACACACAAGGTAGTAGCCTGAAACCCACCCTCGGGATCCGATGTGGACAGATTGCCAGTCTTGGAACAGAGAGGGCTAACATACCAGATCGGACCCCGTAACCAAAGGGCTTCGGGAAACTAGGACGGGAGTCATAAACAGACGACTGGGAATCCTGGGAAACAATGGCACAAGACACGGAGTCTGTAAGGCATTGAAGATATACCAACATATCATCAATGACTGGCGACGCAAAGCCAAAGTGAGAGCATCAGCATCCACCAACAACCTCGAAATCAGGAATGACCTGAATGCCCCAGTTGCCAATCATACACCAGCATGATGCACAGAATCCAATGTTCAGAGACAGGCGTTGGTTACAGAGGAGTAGACCTCACACCCATATTCAAGTCTTGACAGGATAAGAGATCTATGCAAAAGTAGGAGGATCTGATGATCAGCACCCCAAGAAGTACCCCTAAATCCTCAGTAAACTGAAAGCTTTACTACAAGTTGCCTTCACAAAACGAATATGAGGAACCCAGGTTTGTCGTCTATCAAACAGAAGACCCATAAACCGAGTTTCTTCCACACAGAATATCCTTTGACAATGAAGATACAAGTCAGGGTCTGGGTGAATCCCCTGAAGACGACAGTAATGCATAGCCACTGTCTTTTGTAAAGAAAAACGGAAGCCACGAGACTCAGCCCACTCAGAAATTCAGTTCAGAGCCTGCTGCAACTTCCTCTCTATAAGAGACATCCTAGATACAGTGAAGGAAATTGAGAGGTCATCTACGTATAATGAGCCTCGCACACCATCGGGAAGTACAGTTATTACACTGTTGATGGCCACAGCAAAGAGAGTAACACTAAGGATTCTCCACTGTGGTAATCCATCTTCAAGTGCACGAGCATTAGACAGGACTCCTCCCACTTGAACCCTTAAAAAATGATTCGATAAAACTGCTGAACAAAAATAGGCAATCGCACACGAAGACCAAACTCGTGAAGTGAAAGTAAGATGCCATGACGCCAGGCAGTGTTATATGCTTTTTCCGGATCGAAGAAGACAGTCACTTGGTGTTGGTTAGTGGAGAAAGCCTCACAGACAAGATTCCAAGGACAGTAAGGCATCAGTGGTAGGTCGCATTTTATGAAAACCATACTGGACTGGTGATAAGTAATTGCCCCTCTTCAAATACCACATGAGCTGGCCATTTACCAGCTTCTCCAGCACCTTGCAAACACAAGAGGTCAGAGAGTTGGGACGATAATATGTAGCCTGCAGATGATCTTTTCCAGGCTTAGGGATGGGGATAACTACAGCAACACCCCAAGAAGATGGAAACTCGCCATTACACCAATTTCTATTGTACAACGCCAGTAAAAAGGAAAGGGATTCATAAGACATATGACATAAAAAGACGTATGGTACATCATCACAGCCAGTACACGAATCATGACAGTGTGACAAAGCTGCCTGAAGCTCAAAAACAGAAAAGGGGACATTGTAAGACTCTCCCCCAGAAGAAGTGAATCTGAGGCTACAGGATTCTAAGCGCCGACATTGGCATGCTGAAGGGAAATCTGTGTCCTTTTTAGACACACCAGAAAAATGCTGGACAAATGCATCAGCAACAGCAAAATGGTCAGTCACAGCCCCATCAACATCAGATAAAACAGGAGGGGAAGGAACAGAAAATTTGCCAGAATTTTTTCTGACCCGGTTCTACACTAGGGTGAGAGAAGTCCTCAAGTGAAGGAAGGAAACGTACTCCCGCCATGAAGAACGTCTGGCCTCCAGGAGCACACGCCTTCCAAGAAGCCAGCAAATATTCAGTGTCCCCACAATGGTGGCGAAACTGAGAGAATGCAACCTGTTTGGCCCTCAGTGCAGAGGTGCATTAAGAGCTCCACCAAGGAACTGGATGTTTAGGAAATTGACAAGAGGTCTCGGGAATAGATAGAAGAACTGCTAAGTTCATTACATCAGTTATATAAGCCACTGCTTCATCAGCAGTAGCAAAACCGTCCACAGTGTGGTCAGTGGAATATAACTCTCTGAAGAGTGGCCAGTTTGCTTTATCCAGGCACCAGCAAGGGAGACGACACTGTGGCTCACACTCAGCAGAAGATAAAATAATCGGGAAGTGATCACTGCCTTGCAGATCTGGCAACACGCTCCACCAAAAATGTAAAACAGAAGTAGCTGAGCATAGGGGCAAATCAACGGCCATGAAAACACCAGTCTGGCTATGAAAGTATTTCTTTTCACCCGAATTCAACACCCCCAGCTCCTCATCCTCCACCAAAGAAGCCAGCATTGCACCTCTAGGGTTGGTCATACTGTCACCCCACAGTGGGTGACTGCCATTCAGATCACCCAGTAAAAGAAAGGGGGGTGGAAGGTCATGAACAAGTTGGGAAAGATGTACCCTCCCAACAGAAGTACTTGGAGGGAGAAAAAGACTATACACCATATATTGACGACGAAGGAAAATCTGAATGGCAAGAGCCTGCAGTGGAGTTGAAAGACTCGGGCAAGTGAATGGGACGTCACAGCGAACTACGATAGCGGTACCGCCTTGATGTCCTTGGCCAGTATGAGGATCAGAGAAAATTATATGGTAACCAGGAGGACCGGGAGAAGCAGCATCCCCAAGCATGGCCTCCTGGATGCATATACATACTGGGGAAAAGTGGGAAATAAGACTATACAATTCTTCCCAACTAGCACATAAACCACGACAATTCCATTGAATTACAGATCCCATTGTGGAGTGGCATTATATCTGGGCACTCCCAGTACCAGGTTTCTAGACACTGGGAACCTTGACGGGTTTCCGAGTACTTGGCCGGGGGTCAGGTTTAATAACCGATTTCCTAGCCACAGCTAACCCCTTAACCCGACCAGTCCCAACCGATTTTTTACCCAACACCCCTTCAGAACCCGACCGATTTTCAGTGTTTTTTTTTTTTTGCTCAAACCTCAACTTTTGGTGAGAAACATTGAAAATTCATAGAGAAATCGCCCTACTGAGCTTATAACAGGTGTCAGTAAGCCTTATGTTTTCCTTCTTTCTCAGGGTATCTGGCTAAAGAAAATGAACTATGAAGGGTTAACTAATTCAAGCCACTTTGAATTACGTATTTATTTATTTATTTGGTACAAATTTATGTGTAGTACAAGTCTATATTGGTTTTCACATAATAATATAAGTGATAAAAGCATTGTTCACTCACCCAAAACCGCAGCATGTGGCACCTTCCTTTACGTCATTACCACCTCATCACTTCTGTTTGTTTCTCCCTCTAGCTTCTTTGTTTCTTTGTCCTCCACCTCAGGAATCACTTTCACCATGAATTTCGTCATTGGAGAGACTGTTGGGCAACATATCTTTACTGACCAGGTTACTGCTAACAGTTGAATTGGCGAGTGTGGGGAGGGGTGGTTAGGTGGAGCCAGGCAGTATCCCTACTTGACAGCAGGTAAAGGAAGGTCTCCCACATTCGCCTACCAAAAATCACCCACGAATCTTGAAAAATGTGCAAACAACGGGCCTTGCAACTGAATGATGTACAATGCACGTCAGTGGGTCTGTCCGCGGAAAAAAGTAGTGACGTGCAACGTACGTCACTGGGGCTCGGCGGGTTAAACAACCTGAGATACCTATTTTTGAAGACAGCAAAGGGGAGGAAGAAGAAGAAGGCCGGACATTGGTTTTCTTCTGTCATGGAGCAAGAGAAAGCTTTGCAGGGGGATTGGAAGATACCTTCAAATGACTAGAGCAAGAAGCCACATCACGAGAAGGAGTACGATAGTAGTGCACCCCACAACCTTGAGAGGTCAAGGTTTCATGTAGCTGAGTAGGTGCATCAAGAACCCGGGCATCAGCATTGCCTGGTGGTCGTTGGACCGTCAATGAAATACCACCCCCAGCCTGCACTTGCCCGGACTCCTGAGAATCCTGAGCAGAAGTGGTGTGCTCTACAGATGAAACCTTTGGTGGTAGGTTCTCAGCCTCTGAGCATTCGAGGGGGCCATGGCAACGTGTGCCATGCACAGGAGGGACAAGAAGTATCAATATGAACGTCAGCCACCACCACGGAAGGAAGCAAGCTCTCAGTTACCGAAATGGGAGCAGAAACAGCTGGAGTAGAGGGTGAGTGACCATCATGCTGACCATCAGTACTAATTCCTTGAGCATCATTCAGCAAATCACGAGATGGGGAAGTGGGCATAGTAATGGGTCAGGGCGACTTCTCCAACACAGAACAGTGCATAGGTCCTCCAGGAAGGACAGAAGCATAAGTAACCCCGGGTTGGAAGAAGCATGTCTGGGCTCTCCTCTTTGCTTCATGAAATGAAACCCTCTCATGTGTACGTATGGACAAAATCTCCTTTTGCAGGCAGTATCTAGGTACAGTGATAGCATTTATGGGGTCCTAGGCAGTTGCTGGTATAACTTGGTCCACCACATGAGACACGTACACCAGGAAGGACAGCTTGTGCACGGCGGCAAAAGTGGCTAACATGCCCATACCTCTGACAGTGGACACACGTCTTTGGGACTGGAATATAGGGCTTCACAGGAAGAGAAAGCCAGGGGAGTTTCACGGCTGTAGGCAATATCAAGCTATCAAATATCAGGAACAATGTCAGTGTTGGGGTCAAAATACCTTCAATTTTCTTCTGTAGGCGCTCGACCTTCACCATGCCAGAAGACTGCAGTTCCTCCAACAAGTGTGCCTCTGAGTAGCGAAGGAGGTCATGAGAAAAATTCACTTCTTTACACTGGTTGAAAGTACTGTGTGGAATACGGGAAACATCTGACCCAGAAACTGAGGTCAAACCCATCAGTCGCAAACTCTCATCAGTTGAAGACACTTCAGTGAGGATTGTATCCACTTGTTAGTACAGTAGTATGTATGTTCTACCAGTAGTCTGTAAGTGCTCTAAGTAGAGCATATGTGACCTAAATCGCTTACTTAAGGTCTGGGTTAGTTCAAATTCTGATGACAGAGTCATTTGCATCAGAGCACGCCGGCTCCTGGGGAGTGAGTAACAAGACTTATGAGGTGAAGGGTGGAGCTCTGTACAACTGAATCAATACACTACCGTCATATCACCCTGGACTTTTGTTTCACCAACAACTGACGAGTGGGGGAACTTAACAAGTGTTGGCAGCGGTGGGATACGTCATTTCACGTCTTCTGTGGGCAATCTCTGCTATTGCCCCTTGCCCACACCTGCACCTTCCGACGACAGTCTGTTCCTGCCCCCAGCCTCCAGCCACTGCAGTTGCTGTGGTTCGTTACGGGAATATCTTGTTTTGGTGTGATTCTGCTGTGGCTCTGTTACGGAATATCTAACCCACACAAACCCTCACTTGCCACCACACCGCCTCAGCAACAGTGAGCCTCCACCACTAACCTCACTACCTGCCTGAACTACCAGTCCCATACAATCCACTATTATGTTATCACGTTGCACGGGCTTAGTGAATTTGCCCTCATATCCCCAATCAATCTCCCCAACGCCCATTATAGTGAAGCCCCATCCATCGCCATCCTCCGTACGTCATCAACACCCCACAGCCAGCCGCCTTGACGTCACGCAAGACGGAGCGTGACCACTCAGAGCCACGTCACACCTCTTGTCTCCTATCACCTTCTCGCCTCGCCTGGTGCCTGAGTGCCTCCCGAATACGTCATAGTCTACTCCGCTAATCAACGCCTTCCATGGGAGGAGGGTGTTGCCCGGCGCTCTCTCATTCTACACCCTGCCGTCACAGAGTGAACTACATTCATAACTCCAATATACTGTGAATATTTTTTTTATGTGCATTTTCATGCATTTTCTCATCTCATCAAACTACTCATTTCTACAAAGATGGCGTGCTGTCTCTGTAGACTGTGATTATATTATTCATTTACTTCTGTTCATTACATTGCATTCTTCATCCTTTATTTTCGTTCACTCACTCCTACTTCGTTCCATTCTTGCCCACTTATCTTCACGTTTCACTGTACATAACTCATTCATTCCCATTTATATTCAATGTATATAAACCGTATTTCTTCAAATGCTATAAATATCTTCATTCATTCATTTATTCATTCAGTTATTCATTCATTTATTTATTCATTTTCTTTCCTCCTCTATAAATGAGTTTTTTAAAAAGGGTAAATCTCTCCCCAGTTGAATCTGACAGTGAAAAAGATGATAATGTATGTGATGATGGTGTAACTTATTTACATAGTGGAAAATCCTATAACAAGACCCAAGCAAATCCTCAGACTGCTTCAGCTGTTATTACTACTACTACTTCTACTCCTACCACACGTGCTACCACCTGTACAAACCCTACCACTGCTGTCGCGGGTCCAGATGGATTGACACCATCTTCCCTAACTGATTCTCTAAACCTCTCACAACCTTTGTCCTTACCTTCTACTACAAGTACACCACCACCAACCCCGACACACACCACTGCCACTACAGCAGTCTCTTCTCACACACCATCTCAACTTACTACAGTGACTACTTCTACAGTTTCGCAACCTCACACTCTTCCTACGATGGCGAATCAGGCCCCATCTCCACAGTCCATATATTTGGATGATGCTAACTGCCCCAAATTTACCCGAGAGGACAGTACAGTCTCAATATACGACTTCCTCAGAGAGGTCGAAACAGAAAATCACAATTGGCAAATCACACCTGAACCCCTGAAAGACTCTTATTTTATGGGTCGGTTACACCAAGGCAGATCTCTAATAGGCGCTGCTATTTGTGCGAGGCACTTCAAAGATTGTCAGACATTCGATGCATGCCGCCGACAGTTAATTCAACTTTGTTGTCAACATTCAAATGCTGCATCTCTCATTGGGTAATTGATCTCCTCAGGCAAAAGGAGGAGGATATGAAAATACCATTACAAGCTGCGAGGGTAATTGAGGCGGCTGTTGCAATGCGCCAGTTTTTGCGTGACACTCAATGAGTAAACGAAATTAATGGCCAGCTTATGCTTACACTAGACAATTTTGGAAATTTTCTGGGTTACCTAAGATTTATAAATTGGTTACCAGATCACCAGCGGGAAATAGCCCTACAGGTTTGTTTTAATCCAGGAGACAAAATTGTTAATATCTCAAAGGCCGTAGTAGAAAGATCGGGATCAAACATCACTCGACAGGCCAATACTCACATCTCAGCCTCTCACTCCATGGGTACAATGGCAAATGTACTACACACTTTCACCGCTTCATCGGATTCCTCATGTTCGCGATCAACTACGAAAGGGAAACCTAGCACTCGTTCTCACTCACAGTACCGATCGCCAGCCGGCGGTCGAGACAAGTCTAATGTGCAATGGGGCAAACCATCCTCGGTTGTGTGCTGGCACTGCGGTAACGTCTGTCATCGAGAGTCTAGCTGTGCCCGCAAACAAAGACGGCATTGCTCACAGGGGCAGCGGCGCACACCTTCGCGATCCCGCCGTCTTACGTGCAAATTTCACAAAAACAGTACAACTCACTCTACTGACGAGTGTTGTTACCTTAAGAGCCACCAGTCGGGGGAAGAGGAGCGCTCGAATCGGAAGAATGTAACGTAACAACAAAAAATATGCCCGTACCAGAATGTAAGGTAACACAAGATCAACTCCCCATTCGCCATGTAGGGCCTATAACTTCTTTAGGCTTAGATATTCTAGGATGAAGCAAAGGGGTACAAAGTTCCTTTTTCATGGACACAGGATCTGTGGTAAATATGATCTCCGATACCTCTCTAAATAGTATTAGGGGAGCAGGGGGAGGAGTGGCTCAATCGGCAGAGAGGTGGCCTGCAGTCCTACGGACCCAGTTTCAATCCCCTCTGGGGCAGGGAACAGTTTAAGGATTTGAATTTCATTAAATCAGGCTTTACTGATCTACCAGAAGACCCGCCGACATGTAGTAAAAATACCCCCGCTAATACCAATACACCAGTCCTGTTTGAGACAGACCTAGCATGTATTCAATATGGACGGTGGGTGTTAGCGCCGAAGTGGTGACATGTAGAGGTATATGGTATGTAGGAGGACCGCTGGGCCTTGATAGCAGGCTGTGAAGCCTATGCCCAGAGTCGGACACATAAGAAAAAAAAGTACAAGGGTTGGACTCCTCGAACCAACTGACATTCGCCTATGCGGCATGGATGGCTCAGAGTTTCAGGTCAAGGGAAAAGTCAGTTTAGAGGTACGACTTGATAAAGCCTTAACAGCTGTTACCACTGTATTTCATATAGCCAATGATCTCAGATATCCAGCAGATACTCTTATTTGCTTCCCGACAATGGCTCAACAAGCAATTGCCCCATTACCTGCTAGTGGTAGTACAGATATTAACGGGTTCCCAGTATCTAGCATGGAATACCCACGTCCAGTACTCTCACAAATAAATTCGGTTATTCAGTCTCACATGACCCCATCATTACCCAAGAGTATGGAGGTAGATACACCACTATTTGAACAGCCAAATTCACTAACATCCAATGATACACCCTCTAAGCATTCAATAAAGGATTCAACATTGGATGATGGCAACCCCTCTAACAGCGACACACTAGCCGACTCAGACACGTCTGATTTACCTAGCTCACATAGTATGAATGATGTTCTACAATGCGCAGAGAGGAGACGTGCAGTAACAAATCAGAGCACAATTTTGTTACGGCATACGTTTACCAAAGTCTCTGTTCGTGTTATGGGTGCGGAAGAAGGAGTGGAGGTAATAACTCTACCTGAGACATATTGTGTGAATGGCTTAACTTATGAGTCGGTGTTGTGCATTGTGCTGGAGGTTAGCTTATGCTACCTGTACTTTGCCAGCACTACTAATGCACCACTTAAGCTATGTACAGGGACACAGATTGGTGATTTCTTGTATACCCAGCGGTTGTACGTGTGTGCCAACACTTTTCATTCTCTGTTTCAGATGTGCGCTCAGTTGCTCTGTCTACGACATTACCATCCTATCTAATCTTGAGTCTCATGTGAAACAGAGTGATTATCCTGAGTACAGATGTCAGTTGCTTAATCTCTTGCAAGACTGTCGTGAACTAGTAGCCCTACCCGGTGAGAACATGGGCAAAACTAGCTTAATCTGGTATACTATTACATTACAGCCTGAAGCTCAACCAGTATATATCGCTGCCTATCATTTACCACACAGCCAATGCCAACAAGCTGATTGTCTCGTTCAGAAAATGTTGGAGTCCGATGTCATCGAACACTCTGACAGTCCGTGGAACAGTCCTCTGTTCCTCATTCCAAAGAAAGGTGGTGAATTACAACCAATCTTAGATTATAGACGCGTAAATGCACTGACTGTCCCAGACAGATTTCCAATTCCTGTACTCACTGATTTGTTGGAATCCTTAGGAGAAAACAATTGTGTTTTCTCCTCCCTAGATCTTTTGAGTGGCTACGGGCAAGTAGAAATGGAGAAATTATCTCGTCCAATCATGCTTTCAGCACCCCATCTGGTCATTATCAATTCCATGGACTCCCTTTCTGTTTGAGAAATGCACCATCGTCGTTCATGTGGCTAATTCATACAGTCTTCTCTGGCATGACAGGTCACTCAGTCTTTGCTTATCTAGACGATGTCATAATCGCTAGTCACTCTGAAGAGGAACACTTACAGAAATTGGCCGAGGTATTCACTAGGCTCAAACAAGCCGGACTTAAAATCAAATTGTCAAAATACCATTTTTTACGTAAGAGGCTACAGTTCCTAGGAGATGTCGTCGATGCCCACGGAATTCATACATCAGATGACAAGGTATGTGCCGTAACAAACTTCCCTACTCCCACCAACACAGATGCAGTACGCAGTTTTCTCGGTCTTAGTGGGTACTACCATCGTTTCATTAAAGGGTACACTCAAATTGCTGTGCTGTTAACAAAACTGTTAAAGATGGACAGGCCTTTTGTGTGGTCAGAAGAACAAGTTACTGCGTTTACCACCTTGAGAACAGCTCTTGCACAAGGCCCAGTTTTGGCATTCCCTGACTATTCCAAACCATTTCTTCTATGTACAGATGCTTTCGGAGTGGGCCTCGGTGCCGTTCTCATGCAAAATGACTCCGACGGAAAGAAACGTGTCATTGGCAATGCCAGTTGTGTGTCAAACTCTGCAGAAAAGAATTACAGTGTATCTCATTGGGAAGCTCCAGCCATGGTTTGGGCCCTGAAACATGTTTGCAACATCATCTACGGTTACCCAGTTCACATCCAAACAGACCATCTTCCCCTGTGTGACTTTTTTCGGGGACGCAATCTTACAGGTCGACTTGCACATTGGGCAGTCACTGTCAATGACTATAATCCAACATTTGAATACGTTCCAGGGAAGTCAGATGTTGTAGCTGATGCTCTCTCTCGTCATCTGTGAACTGGAGCAGAATTATCTGCTGTAATGCATTATTTATATTCTAAGTTTACATTTATTAGTAGTTATCACTTACTTTGCATTTTCAACATGGCCATGTACTGTAAATATATTTCCTTCCTCATAGGATCCAACTCTTAGCATTGCAATATACTACTTTTTATTATACTCCCATGTAGACAACAATTAACTATATTGTCTACCCAATTGCACTGTTATATTATTCATAGATACCTCCACCTGCTGTGTCAGGAGACACAATTTTTTTTTCTTAGTGGAGGGGAAAATTGTATCCACTTGTTAGTACAGTAGTATGTACGTTCTACCAGTAATCTATAGACCTAAATCGCTTACTTAAGGTCTGGATTAGTTCAAATTCTGATGACAGAGTCATTTGCAGTGGAGCATGCCGGCTCCTGGGCAATGAGTAACAAGACTGGCGATGTGAAGGGTGGAGCTTTGTACAACTCTATCAACACACTACCGTCATATCACCCTGAACTTTTGTTTCACGTACAACCGACGAGTGGTGGAACTTAACAGGATGCTTCCATCATCCTGAGATGATATTCTGGTTCTCTGCCACATGCTGAAACGATGGCACGGTGCAATTCAAATATGTCAGTATGTAGCACAGATCCACCTCTGGAGGATCTGAGCACTAGATATTTGGCATAGGACTCAGGCTTCGTGTCATCTGACAGAACCCGAGAGCCGAACCAACCAACGTGGCCTCCTCCCAGTCTCAGTTGAATGCTGGGGCAAAGGAGGAAAGTCACCAGGGGCCTGGAAAGGCTCCATAGTGGCTATAAGGGTAGTGAAGTCCGAAGAACGTCCTGGGACACAGGCCGAGTCGTCATCAACATTTTTATCAAAATTCTCCATATAGTCAACTACAAACTTCATTCCCCCACCCATCCAGCCACCATGGAGCCCAACAAGGGGAGGTCTTATGCCAGGGACGACACTATTAGCGACCCCAAAGGTAGCAGGAGAGTATATGCAGGTAACCACCGGGGGACCTGGGGAAGGGTGACTCCAGGACAATAGGGGTTATCAGGAATGACTCTATGAAATGGGTGGAAAACCATATGGGGAGCCTCATGAACAAGGTGATGACACATCCTTACAACAGTGAGTAAGGAAAAGTCGAAGATTGAGTGGAAATTCCGGGTTTCTCGAAGGAAGGCCGGGCAGTGTTACAATCACCACTCCGGTCAGCACTGCCAGTGCTAGCCAGCGAGTCCAAGGTCACTGGCGGTGACGAGCACTCGGAAACAGCCCACCAAAACATGGAAAACCAGTCATCTTTAACTTATCCATACTCGTCAGTGGAACCACCTGAAGACCTTGGGATACTTTCATATGAAAGAGGAAGAGTTGGTGAGTCTTACACTTTTTAAAAAAAATTTCCCTAGCTATTTTAATGTGGTAGATATTAGGGTTTGAAATACGGGTATTTTTGCCAAAATCACGGAAATCCCACCCACTTAGGAGTGGGTGACGTCGGAAACCCCCCGGCACGTAGGGATTAATACTAATGCTTTCAGTTTGTCTTATACACTTATTCATAGTCGCAGATGCCTCTTTGTACAAACTTAACAATCACAATATTTCTTTTCTTGCACATGTATACCACAGATTAATAGTATTTAATCATTCTTCCATAATACTACCTTAATAGTAATGCAGGTGGGAAACTGAGTATTTGCGGAGGGGAGTGGTTGCCGTGCATCCATTAGCCGGCTGCCAATGACGTATCAGAATGCTGAGAGCTGAGTGGTGGCAGCACCTCTCTCAGGTGGTTGCCTCACTCCACCTGAGTTTCTAGTCATGTGGCAATGGGTGAAAAAAAAAAAAAACAGACATTCTCTTGGGATTATAGTCCTTACCAACACAACCCTTCGGCTTTCATCTTTGAACCTGTACTGCATTTTAGAGCTTGAAGTGGCCTATTCAATGCATGTGACAACTCAGTTTTGTCCAACCTGTCGCTTGCCTCACTTCAGCAGGGGGTGTCACATTTCTTTGTTCAGATAACATCCGGAGATATTGTTGATGGACTGCCACTTTATTTGGCCAAAAGAAGTTGGCCAAATTAGAAGTTTCAAGGCCAAATAACCTTTGAAATATCGCCATTTTAATAAAAATAAGATAATAATATTGATATAAAATGTAAAACTTCCGCCAGGGATGTGGAAAATTTTAATAAAGATTATTTGCCACAGGAATCTGTGTTTTATCTTTCACAGACATATGTTCCCATTTGTGCCTAATTACCTCAAGAACTTATTTCTCTGTCTCATCTCATCACCTCCTGTCTTGAGGGGATAGATGGTGCTTGCAACAAGTAAACAAACCCGTGAGAAAGCACTCCTCATTTTGACGAAATTCTGAAGGATCTAGCAAGCTGCCATCCTCCAGCCTTGGCAGAGAGCTATAGTAAGATCTAGTCTTTTAGTATGCTGCCACCTCAGAATTTAAGGGTTTTTGGACATTGTCAATATTTTTTTTTATATTAAAGCCATTACACCTGGCAAGTACTCTCTGGATGAAAGTTCTTGTGTCTGCGCATGCACAGTGCAAGGAATGTGACATGCATTATCATCAGTGCTATGCCACTCTGCCCGAGCACATGCACCAACTCCACTCCTCTGGTGAAGGTGTTGCCAGTACTCTGAATGCTACCCTACTAGGGCGATATAGAATACTCTTAGTGCTCAGTGACGACGTCCTGTCTTGGGACTTGGCCCCCACTTGACCTTCATAGACACCAGAGCTCCACACCTACTGTAGTCTCAGACTGCCTCAACTTGTAACCCCCATCATGTCATCCATGGCTCCACTTCCACCAAAGGCCCCATGTGACTTGCTTCAGATATCAACAGTGAACCATCATCTCCGGCTGCAAAAATATTCAAGCACAATGAAACTTCTTCTCAATGCACAGTGCCTGATCACTTCCTCCCTCGCCTCACTCCTGAGAAGAAACCTCCCAAGCCTGCATCAGTTCCTCCAGCATTTGCTTCCCGGGCTGCGTACATCAAACTCCTCTTCAGTGATTTCCCGATTGTCAGTATAAAGCTTCGTTGGCTCTCCGAGGTCACCAAGATGTTCCGTCTCGATCAGGAGCTAGATGAGATCAAGATGTCTGCTGTCACCTCCCACTTCCTCTATATCTCGAGATGATGTGTGGACATCATAGTCAGGGTCACGAGTGATGAATTCCTGTCCTTGTTCCTGGATGTTCAAGACTCAGTCGATAGGACCTGTAAGTTCCCTACCTACCTCATCACCCACTACCCTGTTGGTATTGACCCTTCCTCGGCCAAGGAACTCCTTGGCTTCTACATTGCCCATCGTTTCTAGAAAAATGGGATGCCAATTAACCGGATTCTTGTCACCTGGAGTGTCTCAGACCATCCTCCACCAGTTGTCAGTTTCAGATTCCTCCCTTGACTCCCTATCCTGTGAGCTATGCAGAATGAAGGATGAACAGCCGTGGTACTTCACATGATGGGGAATCAGACATATACAGTATCATGCTACTGCTCTGCCTCGGAGAAGACCACTGCTGCTTCCACTTCTGCTTTGGAACCGCCATCCTTACCTGTACTGGACACTTCGCAGTGGAGATGTCATCATTGTTATAAGGCAGGAGTCAGTTTGTGGCATGGTTGTACCAAATGCTAAGGCCCTGCTGTAATCCTAGAGCCACGCCACCACAGACACTGCCACCGCTACCAGATGCTGCCACCTTTCCTGCCTCTTCTTCCACTCCCGATTCTGCACAACTACTTGCCCTCTGTGAAGCCGTTGACTCTCTGATATCTCGGTTTACAGTGCTTACAACCTACTTTCATGCCACATAGGCCTGCATCAATGGCCTGATTGGTCGGCACACCAGCACACTCTCTTTTGTTGAGTCTCATCAGGTTATCATCACTACTGTCAACATTGAAGCTGAATACTATCGCCTCATGCCTTAAGAGGATCAGTGTGTCACGAATTTTCTACATCGTGAAGTTGTGTATTGTAAATCGTGACATCGAGTGATTTT
>JAGKTI010021437.1:997-15750 GCA_018397915.1 Birgus latro | reverse complement strand
TGTGTGTGTGTGTGTGTGTGTGTGTGCCTGCCCTCCTCTCTTCCTATTTCTCCGCCTTTCCTGTCACTTCTTGTTGCTCATCTTTTCTTTTCAGGTGGCTTTACACTGAGTGACAAGCCTAATGGCTTCCTTTAAGTCTGGAAACTATTTACAACGCTGGGTGGTAACCATATATCCAACCCATACGTCCTCCCTCCGTGTCAACAAGTGGGTTTGTGGAGGGTTAGTGCCCCTCCCGGTAAAACAACTACCTCAGAGTCAACCGGCCGCGCCTTACGAGACTGTGGCGTCTGGGTATAGAAAGATAGAATTTATATTTAGTAGGTAATGTAGGCTACTGTGAAGATCAAGAACTCTACAATATGGTGGGCAGCAAATACAAGCAGAAAACCCATAAAAGAAACGCGGGAAGACGATGACGCAAACATGGAGGGAGGGCGATGACGTGGACGCCGACAATCACCACAATCTGTAAACACTTCAAGCGGGAGCCCAAGACGTCTATCACGGCCAGGAATCATCTTATCTCGTCCTCTCCTTTTTTTCCCCTATTTTGTTCCCCAGTCCCTCCCTCCCAGCAAGAGTGTCGGCGCGTGATGTTATCGGATCCTGAATTAAAGGTTCGGATTCAGTAGCGCACAATAAGAGGATGGGTTAAGTGGCGGCCATTGTGGTTGGGAGAGGGATTCCAAGGGTCGCAAGAGAGGATGTGTTTACTCTGTTTCTTCTTCTTCTTCTTTTTTTAACCTCAAATAAATCTGTTGCGTTTTCGTTTTTCGCTGGTTTTGGGAAGCAGTAATTGCTTCGAAGGGGGATTGACTAAGGTTTTTATATTTTAATTTGTAAGTTTTGTTGCTATTCGAGTAAATGGTGTGATTTTGAAGTAAAGAAACTAGACTCTCTCTCTCTCTCATTGTCCGCCACTGAAGAGCCCCGTCACGTTTTCTTTCACGCGCTGACAGTATAATTGTGATATTATTGCGCCTCGGCCCCGCCTCCTCGTGATACATCAAGCGTCCCCAACAAGACGTGATTTTATCGTTCGCGGTCGCTACTGTTCGTCTCGCAACATTTTCCCACCACAATCCTCGCTTATTTGCCCTAACCACTGCGATATTCCCTTAACCATGGATTATTTTTTCCCCCTGCCGTAATTATTTATTATTATTTTTTTTACGTTGCTTAATAATTTCCAACTATAGTAATTATACCTTAAACATCAGTTGTTATTATCTCAACTCGATAATATATTTCTGTCGCTGGCCTGTGGCAAAGGCTTCAGGTCCGAGAATGCTGTGTGTATATAAGCTGCGGTTCGAATCCATGAGGTGGCCTGAGGTTTTTCTCTCACGTAAAAGGGCCGAGGGATGGTCTCCTACGGCTTTAATGATCTGGACAACAGTGGCTTACCCTCGGCTTCTCCAACGCCCTCAGTCTCCTGTGTCCGAAAGGAGTAATACTGAACTGGCTATTTTTTGCATTTTTTTTTCATAGTCACTGCTTATTTCCGTAATCCTTGCTTATTTTCCCCCATTCCTCACTACTTTTCCCAGACTGGCTTACTTTTTGCAGTTTTCATCAAGCTTCACTTATTCTTCCCTACTTTTACAAAACCTGCATTCATTTTCCCTATCATCGCCAGCTCTCCTTTTCTCATCATTTCTTCTAACCCTTCAAGACAAACCGAAAATTGCAAAGTGGGATGCAGACCCGAAATTTTTAAGGTGATTTTTTAAAGTACGTGATGATGGTGATAGAGCGTGTCTGGCCTTCCTGTATGGTTGCTGACTGTGTTCTGTGATATGGGATGCAGGCTAACATACCTAACATCCATCATGGATGTCAGGATTTGCCAGCCCAAGGCCAACAGAATTGCCAGCCAATGCTTTTGATGCGACTTTGTGACAGCCTGTGTGTGTGTGTGTGTGTGTGAGAGAGAGAGAGAGAGAGAGAGAGAGAGAGAGAGAGAGAGAGAGAGAGAGAGAGAGAGAGAGAGATTAGTATCCAAATAAGTGTGTGATTTATCCCTTTCTCATTCACATGTTATTAAGGCTGATCATAAGCATAGGCCTTTACATTTTCAGGAGGGTGATTTCGCGACCTTCACCTGCCATCGCTTTAATAAGAATTTTTAACACAATAGTTTTTGATAAATCGAGAGAAAGGGTCCGTGAGTGGTGCTTCGGATCTGTATTCAAAGATGGCTGTTCAGAGCCAGACACATTACTATCTGGTTACATCTCCCAATCAATTTTGTTTATACAGTGTCGTGAGCGTTATCCACCTTGTACAATGTAATGGAAAACACAGCGTAATTAGTACTGACTCTAATAAGGACCCTTGCCCCGCGTACTCGCCAAACTGTTGCTCGAGACAGCTAAAGCTCACCGTTTTGTGATTCAGTAGGTTGGTTTGGGAAGCCCACAAAGCAGGTCCCCGTAAACTAGCCGCCAGAAAAACGCTGTCCGTCGCAGGGAGAGTACCTTCATCTTCTGGTAAGTCGACATCTTTATTATTATTATTTCTTTTTTAAGTGTTAAGGTCTTATGGTGAGATCTTTTCTTAATACTAGTTTGTTGGGAGTTTTTCCCATTTCTACGTAAGTTAAATGTCGAGCGAGGCTGGAGAACGGCAACTTGCTTAGCTGTGAAACTGTAGTAATTAGTTCACTATTTTGGGTTTGGATTCTAAGCACTGAAAGTGAGGAGGGTTTTAATAGAGAATTAAGTTAAAGGTGGAAGTGATTGGTTTTATACGGCTGCAGTATTTTAATTTCTATAATTTTGGTATTGTACTTAAAAAGAATACAAAGATGGACCAGTGAGCATGACTCTACTGCTCTAGATCTAAACTGGCCAGTGGACATACAGTATGGAGGAAAGAGCTTTAGTCGTATTAAGAATGTTGCCTTTTACAGTGCGTGGGTTAGCTTACTACAAACTGCCGAGTGATAGTTGCTGCTGACTTGATGGGAACACTGACAAAGGAAAACTTGTATGCGAACATAAGGCAATAACATTATAGCTGAAAGGATACTGGATACAGGGAAGTGATACACGGCACTACTGTCACAAGATTTAGCAGAAGCTACGGAATGAACTTAAATGAAGCAGTTACCTTTATACACAAGCGGTTATTTACTTGATGGAACTGAGTGACTCCCACTTACACTAAATCGTGGTTGAAAACTGACGAGAATTTTCTGGCCTCCTTCATTGCTAGTCAGTCCCTCGATCAAAGTTTACTATGAATTGAGGTCGGTGATCGTGATTTTTGCTTTTTCAGAACAAGCTGTGCTACGTTTATTGATTTCATGCACTTACACATTACTCACTGCATCTTAGACAAATGAAAGAATCCCTGGGCATGACTGTCTTTGCAGTATTTCATGTTTAAGTACCTTTTTTTTTATCTAATGAACAACGCGCTTCAGAATAGGTGCTTCTTCCTTGAAATGACCTACTGAATTTTCATTTGTTTTGTGTGTGGGGGGGGGGGGGGGGAGGGAGGAAGGACGGTGGGCAGAAATCTAAGTTAAACTAGAATCTGTCAGGTCATGCATCTGTAGTGATGTTAATCTTAAGTTTCTTCCCACTGTATGTTAAGTGCTACTTGTCAATGCCTAGCTTGTATTTTTTTTGTTTACAGGAATCTAGAGCAGAGAGGTACGATTCAATTTTCACTAAACAATTTGTATTTCGCAGGTGAGGCGACGGACACTGCTGTCTACACACTGCGCCCCTACCAGCCGATAAGTACTGTATACTCCAACTTTCGGTGTTCATTTTCATTTGCACTTTTAATTTTGCATAGCTTTCAATGCTTAGGTCCCTGTTTGCTTTAAGAGTTTGGTTGGTTGTTTTGCAATAGTGTTGGTCAGGGTGTGGCTGTAGGCTAGGGTTTTGTTAAAGGTTAAATACTAGGAAATAGTTTAAGGGCCAGAAGGAATAAGGTACGACAGGCTTACAAAACAGGAAGTAGGATTTTGTGATGCGATAGCTACTTAGGCTCTGCTAGGAAATTCCCTTTCTCGTGTCGCACAGTGATTGGCTTGTGCTGAGAAAATTTAGTCCCGCCCAATCCCTAATTGCGCCATTAACATGCTGTATACCCACATAGGCTGAAAAAACCCTCAATGTTTAAATTTTTTGCGAACTTGAGCTGCTTCCAACATGTTTATTTAGACTTCTCAGTTACTAGCTTCTTCCTGGGCAAATGATTGTGCTGATCTAGGTGCAACATAGGGAATTCGTTACTGTTACGCCCTACATGTGCTTTGTTCTAGTTTTGTATCCATTCCTCGTGGTTTCCCCTGTGTACATCTGGGCATCCACTGCACGGTATGCTGTTATTTAATGATTTTCACTTCTTTCACTTTTGACTATTTCTATTTCACATTCTAAGGATGCTGCGATCCAAGGCCTGCTTTCATCAGGCAGATAACCGAAGCTTTAAGTAGGGGACAGACAATGACCTTGTATTGTTGTAGTTTGACTGAACATTGACATTTTATATGCCAACTGCCTTCCTTTTCTTTTTATAACATGTCCACCGGATAGCATAGCCTCAAGAAGGCTTATGTTATGCATTTAATCTCTTCCTCTATGAACTCGTTACTGCAAATTCCATATGCCCTTAGGAAAAATCCTATAACTCCAGACTTGATCCTTTCGGTGTGCTGCAACAGTGCATAGTAATCTTTGTTGATGGTTTTACAATACCCAGTATTTAACTCCCTCGTCTGTTCTCCATATAGTATCTAAGGCCTTTTTCTCTCTTCTATGCAGAAGTCAAAATTCACGTTTCAGAACATTGGTGTCCTAACGCACAGTTACTGACAGTGTCCATATTTGTACAAAGTTACACCCCTGCCTATTTTTCTTCTGCGGTAGTCACTCCCATGTATTGGCAAGCCATCACGGGCATAAAGTAGAGCTCATGGCAAGACAATTGTTGCCTGTATTCCTCTCACTGAAAGTAAATGTTCCGACTTCGAGATTAGTTCGATGTAGTCAGACCATCGTAAAGGCAGCTCCTCATCTTCGATGACGTCCACTGTTCGTCCTACTGCCGGCAAGGAAGAACAATGGACCTCAAAGAGGAGAAGCTGCTATTACGTCGATATGGCTACATCGAAGTAATCACTTACATTCGGAATATTTACTTTCAGTGGATAGTAATGTAGCCAACACTACGGTCTAGTCATGGGCTCGCCACATTCTGTTGTCATGGTTTAGCTATACATGGGAACATTACAGGCTGACTATTGCAGGAGAATCCAAGGCAGGGGTGCAACTTTGTACAGTTATGTGCACGATGTGTTAACGTAATTGTGCCAAAGGACACAAATACTTTATATAACCAGAATATTAAGTGAATGATGACTTCACAGTAGAAGTGAAAGAGAAAACTCCCATTCTTAGATCCTGTAACACTGAGAGCAGACGAGGGAGCTATACTGCGTAACACAGACCATCCAGGATGACTGTCCACTATATCTAGCACACAAGAGATCCAAGTCTCGAGTAATAGGATTTTTGCGAGGGGCGTATATTACTAGCAGTAATGAGTTCATAAGGGAAGAGATTAAATACATAATTGCTTTTATGGTATGCTATCCGGTAGGCATGTTAAAACTTAAAAAAATAGGCATTTAATATAAAATTGCCAGTGATCAAACTGACAGTTAAAGGTATCTATGGTCCAATCTCAAAGCTTCGGTTATTAATAAGATCTCAGAGAAAGCAGGCCTTTGGATCGCACCATACTCAGGACGTAAAACAAGTCAAAACAAAAGCGAGAGGAAGTAAAAAATGGGTGTAATATACAGCATATCGTGAGTGGATGGACTAGAACGTACTCGAGGAAAGTTCCGCCTTATACACATCCCTGCCACTTACAACCTTTAAACGTGAGGAGACCGCAGTGAAGCAGTAGCCAGACACACTTGACTGTCTGGTAACACTGTGGGATGGGAAAGGTTATGGGAGGAGGAAGGGTGGGGGAAGAGGGTGGTTGGAGGAGCCGATGGTTCCTACCCCTTCCACTTCCAGCCCCAAACCTCGCACAATTACCAGATAAATGATGGGTACTGCTTCGCTACCGCTTGACTCACATTTACTTCGAAGTGGTGAGCGAGTGTATCAAGCAGAACTTTCCTCAAGTTTACCTACGGGAAGCAGGACGAGGACTGGACAAAAGGATAGAATACAAAGCAGGTGTACGGGATCGAGTATCTAATTCCCTTGTGATGCACATAGATCAGCACAATCGTTTGCCCAAGTGGGAAGAAGTTGCAGTCAGTAAGAAAGGTCTGAATAAACAAGATACTGGAAGCAACTCGGTATAAAAGATGTAACTAACCACAGGGAGGGATTTTTCAGCCTATGTAGGAGAGAACTAATCGCGCAAATCAGAGATGGGGTAGGACGACAGAATTTTCCTATAGGTAACCAATCGGACTGCTGCACGAGGAAGGCTGGGGAGGGGGGGGGGGTAATTTCCCGGGGTACACTTAGAAGCACTAGATGGAAGGAAAGTGGAGGGTAAACCAGCAGTAGATGGCAGAAAAGTGGAGGGTAAACTAGATGGTAGAAAAGTGGAGGGTAAACTAGTAGATGGTAGAAAAGTGGAAGGTAAACAGGTAGCAGTAAATGGTAAAAATGTGGAGGGTAGAATATTACAAGTATAGTAGTAGCACTGCATGTTTACATTTACGTATCAGTTCCTAGCTTCTTTATTTTTTTTTAAACCGAATCTGAATATGGGAGAGAGACACCTTTCCCACAACGCAATTAGCACCTCATTTTCGCAGGTGTTATGATGTCGGGGTCGTGAAGCTGGTGCCTGTCTTCATCCGCAGTGCTCAGTCTGCTGTCAAGGGGGACTAAAGACAAGCAGGAGGCATTTATTTTTTTACGAAGATTATCACTCCTGCGTCGTTTTCTAGGTGGCTTTGGGATTTTTCTAGCATCTTTTCCTTAGCAATTTATTCTGCACTGCACTTAAATATCCTCTGCATATTAAGGCATAAATGGGTGTTAAGGCGTAGTATGCATAATGAATAGCTAAGGTGTCGTCACGAAACCTCCCGTGTTGCCTAGAATACGGCGGTTTACTCCATTGCAGGTGTGGCGTCTGGTGGTCGTGGAAGCCTTGGGTATACAGTCTGCCGTTTACCTGTTTCAGTATACTCTGATATAAGGTTTGAAAATTATGATCCTCGACATATGAGGTGTAAGTATACAGGTAAGACAAGAGCTGAACTTAATCAGCTCCCAGGCAGTGAGGGTGTTAGTAGACAACAGGTAAAGTTATAAGATTAAATAAAGAAGTCAGCCAATATCGTGACTGAAGGAAATTCATTTCTATGTTGTTGGTAAGTTAATGAATGCTAAAATTTAGGAAGTATAGGTGAGGGGAAATGCAGTTCATTTAGTTAAGTAATGAAATATCAGCCGTGTACGAAAATTGAAACAAAGGTTAGCAAAGGTTGACAGGTAGCTCGTAATACTTCCGTAGGTAACTAGCAATACTTCGGTGAGCAACTCTAGCAATATTTCTAACATTCTCTGTAATGTTCATGGCAAGACTGAATGGAAAATGCAAAGACTGGGCGGGTGAATCTGGCCAATTTAACTGCTCTAAAATCTTTGTATTGATTTTGTCTGGTCAGTGGACATCTGGAGACAAACAGGTAAAGATTTCTGCCTACTAGCGAGGTATTAATATTTGACTAGGTGTATTAAGTCTGGCTTTGAGATGTAATAAGATTCTTCCCTTATCAGTGAGGTATATTGCCACCTAGAATAGACCAAACTGTTTCCCTGTTTTGCCAATGCTGCCGTTTATGTGCACAGACACTTCCTTAATGAACTTTTTCTCAGGTAAGAGAACTGAGGTGAGACAGGATGTGGAGCGGTATATGAACGTGGGTGATGGGTGCTGGGAGGAGAGCCTACTGCTTCTGGTTGAGGTGAATTTTGTTCGTGGCCACTCTCACGGTGTGGAGTCTAGCTATAAGGAATTGTAAGAGTACAAGAAAGCTCATTTCACTTCTGCCATAATGCTGCGGACCCGAACAAGGTAAGCTTCAAAAAATCATTAATCAAACTATTTAATTTTATCCATACACTGAATGGTTTTGTCTTTTTAGCCTAAGCAAACCTAAGCTGCTAAATACAAACTTTGCATTTTCTTTAGGCTAATATTTATATTTGAGATGCAAATCGGGTCTACATCTTGACTTATTCACCTCATAACCCCCACTGTCCTTGGCGAGACTTAAAGTTAACATGTTTAAGGTATATGTATAGTAATGTTTCTTCTCGCTACATCAAGACTTGTCAGCTTGGAGAGACATTGGGTGGTGTTCATGGATTTTTTTTCTAACCAGGTTATTTAATTTTTCTAAGCACTAAAAAATATAGTGGTTGAGTAAATGTAGAATATAAAAACTGGTGGTTAATAGTAGGGTCAGGTAAGTTTAGCCTTAACTCTTTGTCAATCAATTTCATTCTTGCTATTTAGTCGTTACTGTAGCGAGGAAATATCATTGTAAGATTGCCTACAATTTTATCTATTACAGAATGACACCGCTGGAAGATCGAGAACGGAGAATGGGCTGTTGGCTGACTGAAGATTGGGCTAACTATCTACCTTCTTCCCAACTATTGGCAGAGAAGTCCCACCTGACTTCCTTCTACTCGACGGTTTCTTGTGCACACCTGCCTGTTTATGCCTTCTGCATGTACTAGACTGTTTCCTCTGCACAAGACCCCAGCTGCCCGTGTATCTTCTGCTCGACTGTTTCTTGTGCATCAGAAGACCCAGTTGTTTATATATGCCTTCTACTTGGCTGTTTGTGCAACAGAAGACCCAGGTGCCTGTGCTCTGCGTGGAAGACCCTCCTGTACTACATGTTAATCTACTACGACACGAAGTGCTGTAGGTTACGACAATCTGAAAAATCTACAATATTATTAACTTTCGATTTACTGTGAAAACTAGAAACTCAGAGCTCTAATAGTAGGGTTCAGTGAAAAAAAATCAAGCCATATCTTATGGCTTGACAAAATCTAGCTTCTACTCGACGTCCCTCTTACTGAACAGTTTGCTTCGTAGTGACAGTGGTTTAAGTCTGCCCATCATTTCATCGAGAGTTTCTCTAGAATACTTTAACGTCTTGTGCTGTAATTCTCATATCGATAGTGCATCAGTATAATAGAAAAATATTCATGGAATTTTTAGTGTTAAGACTGTTAAATCTCAAATTAGCTAAATACCCATCACTTGCAACCTGGAAACTTAAAATTTGTTCTTGTTGCCACCTGGAGAATATAATCAGATCGGATTTCGCTGAAGTAGTTAAATACTGTATACCAAATAGTTGCCCATTGTTAACATGCGATCTAGGTTTATAAATTCACTTTATTTTTGTCAGTAATTACGGTAAGATTATAATTGCTGTAACATGGCACTGTCTTCCTTGATCTTGATAGCCCGGTAGAATGACAAAATCTACCCTTAAACTAAGAACTAGTAACTAACCTGTTTAACCTAACTCAAGCTAACCTAACCTATTTAACCTAACGCAAACTAACCTAACATTACTAAGCGGGGAGACACTGGGCTGTCATGTCTCAACTCTAAGACAGTGCACAGTACTTTTCGTTATTTTCGTCTATTCTGGTTTACCGAAAATTGACTTGACAGGTGGATAATATTGCGCATTACTATGGGCAACTTCTAGAACATCCAGCATTCATTTTCTCGATTATTCGTCTGGTAACAGCAAGGATAAAACCAAACTTGTGATGAAAGGATTCTCTGCTCAACTTTGAAAAAAATTATCTCGCCTCTTGAATGAGACCTTCAGCAGTAGATCAACATTAATAGAATTATAGTAACGAATTGTTGTGTGACTGCAGAGCCGTAGTGTTAAATTTCACTAACACTTGAGCTATGTGAAATAAGTGAAAGGATGAAAATCTGGGAAAAAAATATAAATCGCCCACCATATACAGTCTTTCTACAGTTTAACTACCTAGCCTATAAGCGAAGAATTAAATTGGTGTTTTATAAAATGTTTGATTTGATATGGAAATATAGATACAACTAGGACATGTACTGTTAATAAATACCCGAATTCTTTACCTATTTATGTACATGATTAACCTTGGTCTTACCCTAAAAACTGGGCATTTATTACGCTGAAATCACGGATATTGTCATGTCTCTGGCAACCAGTGTCGCAAATTTGGTTAAAATGGATGAGATTCTTTTAGGCACCGAAAGGACTATTCTCACAGCAGGAACTATTTTCATGGGGGTCGTGCAATAGTCAGATTATAACCAAATATGGTGTTGAAGACTTGCCCCATAAAACCTAGTCTTTCACAATAATATCTTGATCAACTTCACATGACCAACTCTGACCTTACCCACAAACTTGGACGTTTTCAGGTATTTCTATTGAAGTTCCGTACATTGTCATGAGGGCTCGGCCAAACCATCCGGCAAGTTTGGTTAAAATCGAAGAAAAAGTGTTCTTTTTTGGCGCCGCCGAAACTTTTCTCACTGTGGCCGTAATAATAGTTTCGGCCTTGATATAACTGATTTTAACCCTATTTCGTGGTTGTCAAGGTACAACCTATAACAAAACCTACTTTCCAGATCAATATTTACATCTATTAGTAGTACAGCCATCTCCAAAATCAAGACTAGTCTATAATCAGTGAATGGGGACAAAACCTTATTTAATGCTAGTAAAACAAAATATATACAAATTACGAATAGAAAGAATTGCCAGATTACTAAATTACCTTCAATGTTACTAATATTCCCATCTCCAAAAGTATTGAAATTCTCTTAACAATGCCCTCAGCTGGACCTCTCATGTCGGATCACTTGCTAAAACCGCCTCAAAGAAACTTTTATTGTACAAAGTCCGTAACTTCTTCACTGACGAGCAGTTCGCTATACTTTATAAGAGTCATGTGCACTCTCAACTTGAATATTGCTTACCCTTGTGGAATGGTCCGAATGGATGTGGAGAGGTTGCATTAAAACTATACAAAATTCAGAACAAAGCTGTTGGAATTATCAATAACCCTGCTATTATAAACTACCTCCCCTACAAGTAAGGAGTGTTGCCTCCCTTTCATTATTTTAGATATTTTTATGGCAAATGCTCAGACGAAGTTGCGTCCATTGTGCCACCTCTCCATGCCTTCTCGCGCTACACGGCCATCTGGTAGCGCTCATGAAAGGAATGTCACATAGCCATATTGCTGAACTTCCGCCTATCAGAATTCTTTTATTCTCCGAACTGCATCTCTCTAGAACTCTCATCCCCGAGTTGCTACCCCCAGACTTCAACCTACAGCTGTTCAAGTCCAACTGTTAGATATTTTATGAGTAGAGGACTTCAGTAATCTAGTATATGATTTTTTTTTATTTTTTCTATAAAAAAAAAAAAGTCAACGCATGATCAACTTTGACGTTACCTCAGAACCTGAGAGTTTCAGGTACAGCGTATACTGTCTACCTGGAACCCCTAATGTAGTTGGGTTGTCCCAGGCATTCCCGTGCTGCCAATGTAACTTTTAATTTACATCAGCCCTCACTGAGAGAATCCCTTCATCACATTATTACCCCGCCCCCCGTTACTTACTGATTTACTAGGTGACTCATACGTTTTGTTTCTGATATTATTGCTTTTCTTTCTGCTCTGCGTATGTTGCATCTATTTTGATTGTCCATCCTTCTCTGCTACCTTAGTGCCACATAGCCTCTCTAGGCTTGGTGTTAGCTTTTCTCATTATTTTCATTCATTCATTCATTCACTGAGAGCTGTTTATATCGTATCAGACAGTTATCAGTTTTTCAAATGAGGTATGAACGAATTTCGGACTATTAATAAAATAGTGTATTTTTTCCTCCAATAGCATATTGTTCCAAGAGGGTAAAGAGCCTATAAAGATAAACTAGATAGTATGGTTCACTGGTACTTGCTTTGGCTCCGCCCCGCCATTCGGTGGACTGTGCTCGTTTTTTTTTCTCTCTCTCATTTGACGTCGACAGCGACATATTATTCCTGAAAACTGTATACACTCAAGATTTACAATAACTAAGATTGGATAAACAGGTTATCGTATAAGAAGCATTGGCATTACCTCTTAGAATCATCAGTGATTTTACGGTTCGTATTAAACCGTGGAAAAGAGTCAGTATAACGAGGAGGATGGGGGGAGAGGACAGTAGCAGGGTGCCAGTCGAAACGATCGGTGCAGGCTAGACGCTAGAAAAGAATGGATGTTATGTTTTGCGCTAAATGCATCATCTTCAGGGTGAAAAACTGGAATAAATGTGTAGCTCATGTTATAGTAAGAATGCTCTCAGGGTACGCATGAGTTTAAAATGTTGCAGTTATTTGTTTTTCCTACAAGCCCTTCACTAAGCACAACACTAATGCCTGATGTCACGACGTTATGGTGAAGGAAACATACATGGTTAGGACCAGTGGGGTAATTGGAGAGGTAGCCGAAGTGGCCCTGGCCATCCTTTAAATATGCCTGGCCACCCAAACAGTAGCATAGCAAAGGGGAGGGGGGCGCAAATCACTGACGCCCCCCCACCTGCCCAGACCTCCGTCACTGCCCACGACCTTTGGATCTGCGTGTACTGGGAACTGAACATGCATTTGCTGTAAGCCATGTAAGTATACAGTACGCCTATGCCTATCTGGAGTGTGTGTATTTTGATATTTTAACCGCTCATATATGTGTAAAATCTTATATTTTGCCCCCCCCCTTACAAAAAATCCTGCGGACGCCCCTGTCCATAGGCACTCCATAAATAACCATCACTAATCAGGGGTTTTGTATTTAACCACACCACCTTTATAGTTTACTGGGAAGAGAGGTTTTAACTGAACAGGGACATGGAAGTACCTGGAAACCCTGTACTCAAGGCCAACCGTCACGGGATGCGGCGTCAGGCAAAGAGACTGATGACAAAGTAGCTAGTTCTTCTCCCGAGTCCCCTTTCCCAGTCCTTCCTCATTTTTCCTACCCCTCGGGCTTCCTCTTCCTACCCTCGTCTGTTTTTTTCCCAGACCATGATCGTATTTCCAACTCTCGCTCCGTCTCTGTCCGATTTCCCGCAGACTTGGATTATTTCCCAAATTTAACTTTATTTCCTCAACCCTCCCTCGTTTTCCCTGTCCTTATCTTTTCCCTTTCCCAACCTGGATAATTTTTTTTACCTGATCTATTTTTTCCCGTATCCTCTTGTAATTTCCCAATCTCGTTTTTCTCCTCATATTTTACTCAGCTCATGGTTAACTTTCCCTATCCTTGTTTACCTTCCCAAATCCAGCCCTATTTTTTTCATCAGATCCTCGTCATTATTCCCCATCCTGGAGTGTTACCCGAGATTTTTTTCCCAGCCGGTTCCCTCATTTGTATTTTTCTCCCCTAGTTTTCCCCAGCCTTCACTTTTCTCCCCAACTCTAGCTTAAATATCTCCCTATTTACTTACACACCTCTAAATTCTCCCCAATTTTCCCCACCCCACACTTTTTCTCCCCCAACCCTCGCTTATTTTCCCCCCAAACTCGTATTTTTTCAAGGCCTGATTCACGCCGCTGACAAATTAATACACCGAACGTCCATTACGGGCTACACTTTGACTATTGCACATTGCCCTTGTCCCCAGCTATCGAACAAAATAATTTGCTTATATATTGTTGCTGTAAAACCGGACGCGCTTTAATATCAGAGCCGACAGACAGGGGGCGTTGGTGGCAGCCTGTAAAAAAAAAAAAAAGCGACAAGGTAGTGTATATACATAAAAACGACTGGGAATGTGTAAACAGGAAATCCAAGAGTTATGCAAAAAAAAAAAAAATAAATAAAAAAAAGTGAAAGGAGTGTGTAAAAGGTAAAAGGAGTGTGTAATTGGTGAAAGGAGTGTGTAATTGGTAAAAGGAGTGTGTAAAAGGTGAAAGTGTGTAAAAGGTGAAAGAAGCGTGTAACTGGTGAAAGGAGTGTGTATGAAGTGGCAATCGAGTGTGTAGAAGAGTGGCAATGGAGTGTGTAAAAAAGCAAACAGGGGTATGTGTGAAAGATAAACTGTTTGTAAAATAATGGGGAAATGACAATGAAGGACGATGAGTAAACAGGGAACAGGTGTGTAAAACAGGGTGAAAGAGTGTGTAAGAAGCAAACAGGAGTGAACAGAAAACAGGCAAGAAAGAGTGGTTGTAACTGCATCCTGTATAAGCAACGAGGAGAGTGTAACAGCATAATGGAAAAAAAACTGAGTAATGCAAATAGGTACAAAAACGGGGATGGCTTGTGACCCTGTTAACAGAAATAGGGGTGTGTGGAGATAATGTAAAAAAGAAACGGGTGTGAGGTTTTGTAAACAGAGAGGGGATAAGGATGCTGGGATTGTGTAAAGAGGGACGGGGGTGTGAAAATTGTGTAAATAAAAGACAGGGGTGTGAGGTTCTTGCAAACAGAAACAAGGATATGTGGATTTCGTGGAATTGGGAACGGGTATGGTGATGAAGTAAATAAAAGACAAGATGTGGGGATTATGGAAAAAGATAAACAAAATGTTGGGACTATGCAAAAATGAGAGGAAATGTGTAGAAATGAGAAGGCGTAAGAGCTGTGTAAAAACGAAACAGGGGGGGAATTAGCAAAAAGGGATGGCAGATAGAGGGAGTGTTAAAAGAGAGAGAG
>JAGKTI010021436.1:0-15750 GCA_018397915.1 Birgus latro | reverse complement strand
AGCATCTCTCACTAGCTATATTAAATGTTCCTTTTATTTTATTCACGCTATCTCCAGACAACTTCATTCACACTTCCCTGTCCCATCATCTCTGCTCTTCTCTCTATTATCTTCCTTCTCTCCCTCCTCCTTCTCCCTCCTTCCTTCTCTCCCTCCTATTTTTAATCCTCCTCTATCTTTCTTTCGTTCCATCCTACTCATATTTACGACGTTATGCCTTCCCTGTCCCATCATCTTTCCCTCTTCCCTCCCTCCCTCCTTCCTTTCCTCCTCCTTCACTTTCTCTTGTCCATTCTTTCTCCTTTCCCTTCCTTCCTCATCTTCCTGCTCTCCCTCACTCATTTTCATCCTTCCCAGTCCCTCACTTTCCCTTCCCTCTGAATTTTTCTTTTTCCCTGTCCTTTCCTCCCTTCTTTTCTTCCTCCTCTATCTCTCCCTCTCCCCTTCTCCTGTCTCTCTCCCTTCCCTCCATCCTTCCACTCCATTTTTCTCTCCGTCTTTCCTCCACTTCTCCCCTCTCCTTTCACCTCACTCCCCGTCATTCCTCCATTCCTCTCCCTTCCTTTTTTTTCTTCTTCTCCTTTGCTCTCTCCTTCATCTTTCGTTTCCCTCCTCCTTCCATTTTACTCCACCCTTCCTTCCCTCCTCCATCCATTTCTTCTTACTGCCTCTTTCCCTCCTCCACCTATTTCTCCACACCCCCTCTTTCCCTCTTCCATTTCTTCCACCTCTCCACCTGCAGTAGGAAGAGAGAGAGAGAGAGAGAGAGAGAGAGAGAGAGAGAGAGAGAGAGAGAGAGAGAGAGAGAGAGAGAGAGAGAGAGAGAGAGAGAGAGAGAGAGAGAGAGAGAGAGAGAGAGAGAGGGGGAATGGAAAGAGAGAGAGAGAGAGAGAGAGAGAGAGAGAGAGAGAGAGAGAGAGAGAGAGAGAGAGAGAGAGAGAGAATCGTACGTCTTGTAAGCATGAGCAAGTGTTGGTCGGGATGTACGTCAGGTAAAGCGTGAGGGGGCCGCTAAGGGGGCCATAAACACCCCCCACACCACTTCGAGTGACGCCGCTCTGATATAACACCACCACCACCACCATCAGGAGCAAGGGAGTAGGAGCTTGTTGGGTGCTGTGTTTGGAGGTACACTGTATACTCCTTGCTTCTATTTTTATCATCACCATCCTCATCGCCATCATGATCGTCGTCGTCGGTCTTCAAAATTATCATCATTTATTTGCGTTTTCATCAGGTTACGTCACTCAGTTTGTGCTATTTTTTCTTTTCAGTTCAGTCCGCTATCATTATCACCATCACCATCCACAAACACGAATGCACGACGCAAGTGACGTTAATGAGACAGGGAAGTGTAAGATAAAGAAGAGACATGGGATTTGTTTGCTTGCTTGCTCTATTAGGAGGTGGATTGTGCTCTTGCTGTCTGCATTACCATCACCATTATCATCACCCCTACCACCACCACCACCACCATCACCGGTAGATTATTTATTCGTTCGTTTTCGACATCATCAAAACCATCTTCATCACGGTGTGTCAGTCCACTGCAAGACAAAGGCCTCTCGTAACTTTCTCTACCTTGTTGTTAGCCTGTTCCATTCCAGACCAGCAAATTCTGTGCTAACTTCTCTCATAAAGTCCTTGAGTAGTACATCCGTTACCATAGCGTTTTTCAATGACAGTTCTCTTCAACCAAGAGAATTTTATATAGCTGTTTGGTGGTGGCAAAAAATAAATGTAAATAAACAAAACTGATCGCACTGATATAGCTGCAGATTGTTTTTTACCCCACCACTCAAAGGGATCCCTCCAAAGTTGAACAAAATCGTCTAAGGACAATAAGAAGAGAACAATAACTGTTATTTGTTGAACAAATGACCCTACTTGTCTATGCATCTGTATAGCTGTTCTCTAACTCCGGATCGTGTGAGAAGTGGCCAAAAAAAGAAAAAAGAAAAAAAGACATCTCCAGGCGTTTCTGTCACCACTCAGTAACGACCCATCTTTCCACATCATCTTCCCCTACATACACACTCTCTTACCTTCTCTCGCCATCTCGTTCTGTGA
Source organism: Birgus latro (assembly GCA_018397915.1). Lineage (NCBI taxonomy): Eukaryota > Metazoa > Arthropoda > Malacostraca > Decapoda > Coenobitidae > Birgus > Birgus latro. The sequence goes on along the minus strand of JAGKTI010021436.1, from coordinate 13,680 downwards.
TCTCCATAATGATACGCTGCTCTGCACACTACACCTCTTTAATGGTACCATCTCTACCATAATTACTGCCTTAGCACTGCCATTATCACTGACACAATTACTGACATTTCCATCTTCCCTCCAACTACTACCATTATCATTAACATTATCTTATTACTACCTCATCACTATCGCAATGCCTGTCACCTTTATCTGCACCCCAACCACCATCATCATAGTTACTAATACTTTAATCTATTTCACCACTCTCTCCCTCATTTCCACCATTACTGTCACCTACATCTCCGTTTCATCTACCACCACCACAACCACCATCACAGCAGCGCTACTTTATCACACAAATTAGCGTACCTAGTCGCATCATCACAGCCGTACAAGCTAACCCATTCCACTACCATAATACATTGCACCACCTCTGTATACACCATCAACACCCCATCATCATTATCACAAAATTATCACAATCATCACACCGCCACCCAATGCACCATATCAACCACCACCATTACCACACTAACCCTACCACACTAACCCTACCACACTATACACCATCAACACCCCATCATCATTATCACAAAATTATCACAATCATCACATCACCACCCAAACACCATACCTTCAGCACACCACCAATGCACCATATCAACCACCACCATTACCACACCAACCCTACCACACTATGCACTATACCAACCTTTCCCTCATCACACCACCATAACAACTCATTAACCACCACCTTTACCACACCAACCATACCACACTACCAAGTCTTCCCACACCACCACATAAAACATACCACACTTCCGCATACCAACCACACCAGCATCCCAATCAACCATTCCACTCAACCACACCACAACCATCAACCCTGCAGCACTGTAATCCTCCCAGGGATCATACTCCCAGCTGCACAAACCCCTTAATTATATACTTATTCATTCCACTACTACGCTATACCATACCACACCACACTATACCAACCAACCATCCCATACCACACCACAACCACCAAACGCTCCAACATTGTACTCTCCACACAAATCACACTCCCAGCTGCACAGACCTTGCCATTATGCTTGTTATTCCGGCCCCAACCCCATCTCCACCCATGCAGAGCTGGCAACCTCACCGGGCGCTAATACTCCGCTGATCTCGGTATAATGGATCGCGAGAGGGCACATGTATACAGACTGTGTTAAGCTCGGCTGCTTGATTCACAGCCAAACACAGGCAGGGATGTAAGCTTGATTCAGACTATAAACAGAAAGCACATAGAGAGCGTATACCTCCGCCAACGCCATGATTTACTGCTGCAATTCCTCTTTCCTACAAGACCCATACTTTTACGGTCTCATTCTACAATCTTAGTGTGCCCTGTTAATCAAATCAGAGAGAGCATACCTCCTCCAAGGCCAATACAATTTTTTATGTATTCATGCAAAAGTAGGGAACATGAAGGTTTGATTCATACTACAAATTAATGTTTTCGTGCTTTGACCCTAAATCATACTATATCAAATACGTGTACTGCCTTTCCTTGTACTGTACTTAATTCTGATTTATATACGAAGCTTTCGAAACAGGTTGATGAAGGCTTTCTACTTTCCTGTGACAAAAGTTCGCCTATTATTCAACTGCCCCTACCTCACTAGGCATGACAGTCACTCTCAATCATCTATTGGGAAACAAATATACCAAGCTTCTCTCAGCTCAAGCTAAGGAAAGTGTGAAGCATGAGTGAAAATATCAGGAGAAATTCTGTCACCCGCTGAAGAGGCGACTGAAGACCTGAGGAAGACTAAAAATAGATGTTTCGTTTTCACCTCTTCATAGCAATACCCAGAACACTATGAATGTCTACGCTTATATATGATACTCCTGTCATTACCAGAACAGCTTCCTGATTCAAAGCCAAGCACAGGCGAATGGAGGGTTGATTCAGACTTAAAACACATACATTAACTCTATACAGTAATTATTTATGACATAATGTATTCTTGTGCGTATAACTGACATACGTATCATTACCGATATTGGTTCCTGATTCACAGCCAAAGACGAGGCATTGTGCGTTGATTCAGCCTTTTATGAATGTTCTCCTTGCACCCTGTCACCTATATAACTAAGACAATTCAAAACCTGCAGTTATGTTGGGGGATAAACACTTGGCTCAGACAACGTATTTAGCAGTCTATTATTACTAGCATCAAGCGATTTTTTTTTTTTTTTTGCCTTCAAGAGACTTTTAGAAAGGGAGGAATAAAATACTGCCTTCATCAACCCCTTCGCTTCTGCAGATTTGCCCAAAGTTGAATAAAAGAATAAACTAGTCTGCTGGCGGCAATAATAACTAAATAAATAATCAAATAAAACATGGGGCTGTTCGGCCAGTCTGCCTAGGGAACAATCACTACTAAATAAAATACACCATCGAACTGAACGGGTCAAGCCAACGTTCCTACTTCATATCCAAGTCCAGAGGAATGACGACTATAATTAAACGCCATAATTAGGGCTATAATTAAGGCCTATAATTAAATGGCTTCGCTTGCACCTTTTGACCTCAGTAATTAGGACATTATGAATACCTGTTCATGCAGAGGAAGGGATAAAAATTCGTCAACAGTAAAATTTCACCACTTCTCCAATAATATTCTTACACTGCGAGAGGCTTTGTATGTTTCTCTACTTGCACAGTACATGATTCTTTTTGTGATATGCCAGGGAGGAAAGCGACGGATTTGCTTACGTATGAAGAAGTCGCAGTGGAGTAGTAGACACTTTTTTCCCCGATTCCACCTGACGGACAAATAAATTCTCCCAAAGATTCCTGATTCATAGTCAACCACGAAACATATGAAGGGCAGATCAAAATTCAACAAATTAAAAAAAAAAATAACTTGCTCTGACTCATACGCCTAAAAACGTAATGAATTTTGACAACTCGTACCTCCTGCGACTTAATATACTGACTAATACGTCACTGCCACTGCAAAGGTAGGTTACATAGTTACCTGTCACCTTGTGTGTGTGTGTGTGTGTGTGTGTGTGTGTGTGTGTGTGTGTATCTATCTATGCATATATGTATGTATCGGTGGGTACAAGCGTATGGATGTACTGTTTATATGTGTGTGCGTGTACGTGAATGTATCTCCGTGTGCGCGTATGAGATAAGAACCAGCTACATCCCATGGCAGGAGACACGGTCACAATGATCCTCTTAGAGCCAAAATGTCGGCCAATATGTCAGCGAGTTAACTTGGGTCCGGTTCAATTATCCGAGTTAGTGGCTTAATTAGCGGCGGGAGTGATTACGAGTTATTATCTGGCAACGACAGCACAAGGATGAGGGGTACGGTAGTTAGGGTGAGATTGAGATTACTGGTTCGGTGGCTGGGGTGAGGGAGGGATGACTGGTTTGGTGGATGGGGTTAGGGAGTGATTAAGTCATTTAGTATGGTCTACATCTTTTAGTGATGGAAAGCATTTGAATTATCTTGAGACGGCTTGACCATGTGGAGAGAATAGAATATAAGAGACTGACTAGGAGAGTGTATGTGACAAAGGCAGGGGGAATGGAAAGAGTAAGGAAATGGATGAGGAGGAGGGATGGGGTAGAGTATTAGATGGGGTGTGAGTTAGAGAAAGAGCAGCCTGATGGCAGAGGCAACCTATGGAGGCGATTCGATGGTGGCCATCGTCTCTGTGACTATGGTGTCAAGCTGCAGATGAATGGACAGACAGTTAGACAGACAGATAAAAAGATAAATACAGTTAGACACAAACATTTTTAGGTACATACACAGACACAGTGAACATACACACCTTACGCATCTTTCTATACAAGCAGGTACTGAAGCTCCAGGGACTCCCTCTACAGAGTTACACAAACACCAGGTTGCAGAGATATGCTTACACACATAGTTGCAGAGACGGAATATTGCAACAAGATAACATCCCTGTAGCAATATACCCTCACTGCTGTTGCCAAATGCAACTTGGCACGCATTTCCAATCCCTGTGATATAGAAGTGAGAAACGGGGAAGAGAAACACAGGGAATATAAAAGCAGATAAACAAAGACGGTCAACCTGTGTGTGTGTGTTTGTGTGCGTGTGTTTGTGTGTGTGTGTATAATATCAATCTGTCTACTATCTGTTTATCTATCTATCTACAAACATGCGATACATTAAATAAACAGACATGACGATATCAAATAATGCCTAGGCCTAAACATGAAGAGATACAGATATATCCGCCCTGAATAAACAGCCCCCACAGAGAAGGAGTCGACGCACCCTTCGTCCAAATTTAAATTTTCCAGGGGGTGCAGGAGTGACAGCAGTGAGACCACAGAAAAGGGGATGGGAGTGAAGAGACGGCCATGCTGTCAAGTGTCAAGCTGTAAATATATCTAACTGGCCTGGTATTTGGCTTGACTGACTGCAGGTAATAAATGGGAAAGTGATATAAAGGCCAATGTGACAGTGTTGGGAAGAATAGAGAAATAAGACCAATGTAAATGACTCACATGAGGAAGTTATACCGTAACCAACTGGCGTAATCATATATATTGTCCTCTATGTACTTAATCTCTTGAATTAGCTGATGTATCTTTCATTTCCAGCAAGTCATCACTAGACGATTTTATTTCAGTTTTGGAGGACTGTCAAGTAGTGGTAGATTACTGACGGCAATATCTTATCCTAAGAGTTACACAAATTCCTCCAAAATTTAATGAAATTGTCTGGAGATTATAAGAATAAATGTGAAAACGTCATCGCATTGAAGGGGTCGATGCAATCTACTGTATGTTGGTGTTAAAAGATATAAAGAGTGTAACATTTAATACTGGAGTGTAGAAACCCTCCTAAACTGACGAGAATGCGTGTTTCTGCTGGTCTGAGAAATATCATGGGAATTGGTAGAGTGACAAGGACAGAGAATGCAGAATGCAATTAAGAAACTATGGCGTCCACTCCCACTGATTTGGAGCTATATGTATCCGCCTGATTTGTCTGCCTTGCTCTTAGGATTAACTCACTACGAGGGATAAGTCGTCGGGGGTAACAAGTTATATAAAGCGCCATTGTGATGCATTTTTTTACGTCCTTAAACCATCTGGCCGTAAAAAGAAATAAAACGTTGTCATGAGTTAATCTTGATTTTCTAAGCATTTCATTCGTCTAAACCGCTGCACTGAATCCTCTTACGTATTTCCAATACGTATTGTGTCTATCTCCACCCCGCTTTGTCAACACAATCGTTCGTCTGTCCACCTATTCTGTCAGACATGGAATAAATCTAAGAGTACAATATGGGATCCAAACTGATAGGGGCAGTGTGAGTGAACAGTCAGCTTAGTTTTGGAAGAATTATATCCACATTTAGTAGAGTTCTGGGGAGGAGATTAAACACTTTCCGTCCGACTTGGATCCTTTTGAGTGTGTTGTTGTTAATGTTTGTATTGTTATTTGGCCTGGTTTGGTTAGGGAGGAGGAGGATTATTATGAGAGAACATCTTACGACAAAGGTGGTTTGATGAATGATGTTAAACAGAGTGATGCTGTGAAAAACTGTGCATATTACAGCTGCTTAAATGCCTTCAGCACGGTGAGGATATTTTAAATCTGGTTATGGAGATACATAAACGGAGATAAACATTAACCTCAATAATCTCAACGCTCATTTTTTAATGGCTGGTCCTTCTAACTAGGAAAGCGCCATGTTATACTCAATATAAGTCAAAATACAATATTAGGGGTACTAGGAAGAAATGCGTTTAGAGGATTCATTTATATACTATTCTTAAGTCTCTACAAAAGTCGACAATAAATTCCTTCAAAAGTATATGCAGAAAACTAGGGTCAGTAGACTGCATAACTTACTATATATTTCATGCACACACACACACACACACACACACACACACACACACACACACACACACACACACACACACACCAAAACTAAACGTAAAACAAAGTGAGGACACGCATCACACATCACCGAAATCAATGATGTCCGCTGCTCGGTGACTGTAAACATTTATGGCCCTGTGCATCATTCATCCTAAAGCACAGATTCTCCATTTAACCCCACTGAACAAAACCTGGCTAACTCTGGCTTCTGTGGAGCGGGGTGAGGTGGGGTGGAGCGGGGTGAAGGGCAGTGAATAATGAAGAGTGTGGTAGGCTGGGTTACGTAAGGTTAGGTTAGGACTAGTTAGGTTAGGCTGAGTTTGGTTAGGTAAGGTTAGGATACGTTAGGCTAAATTAGGGTTAGGATTGTGTGTGTGTGTGTGTGTGTGTGTGTGTGTGTGTGTGTGTGTGTGTGTGTGTGTGTGTGTGTGTGTGTGTGTGTGAACAGGTTGATAGGTTGGTCTGTGAAGAGAGAATAGGGTGGGATGGGTGTGGCGACTGAGTTGTAAAGAGTGAAGTGTGGGTGCAGTTGTCTGAGGAGAGTTGTAAGGCGTTCTTGTTGCTGTAGCCCCAAGATCATCTGGACCTGAACCCGATGAACTGCAGGCTGAAGTAACCCTTTTCCTGCTGTCCACCATCCTATTCTAGGGAGTCTGGGAGAGAGCTGAGAGATCTTTGTATAAGCGGGCAGCGGAGACTCCCGGTTATATCTGTGCCACCACGTGAAGGCATCCCTCTCCAGCACCGCTTTACAGATTTAGTACAGGAAGCAGGAAAGTTCTCTATAATTCTCACCCCCTCACTGAAGCTCCGCCAATTCATAAATTCATCGCGTCTCATATATTATTGGCGGTAAGTCCCTCCGCTCCGTCCAGGGCAAAAATGTTTCACAGTTTATTAATATGCCGGTAAACCCCTTGGAAAGGAAAAGATTGGTTCTCAATAATATTACGAGAGGAAGGGACGTGGTGGAGAGAAGGAGGGAGGAAGGCATGGAAGAGAGGGTGGGAAAGAATGAGGGATGGCAGAGACGGAAGAATGGGAGGAAAGAATGGGAGACAGGCTGGGAGGAATGGGAAAGGTTAAAAAAAAAAAAACATGAGTGATAGAAGAGAGAGGGCTAAAGAGGGCAGACACAGTTGGATGGATGGAGTGGGGGACAGGATGGGAGGAATGGAAGAGATGGCGAAATGGACGATAGATGGGAGGCAGACGGTGGAAGATGGGAAAGACAGCTGGAAACGTTGGGGAGAGGATGATTGGGACGAGATAAGGGGGATGGAATGATGGGAGACAGTGGAGGGAGGGAGGAAAGGACGAAAAATGGAAGAGGCAGGATGAGAGGCGAGAGAGAAGGTTAATGGGATGGGTGAGAGGGTGGGAGTGGGAATGGCGTTGGAAGGAAGGGTGTGAGACGTGAGGTGGTTCGTGGGACGGAAGAAAGGGTGGGAGAGGCAGTTACGTCATAATCTGTAGGCCGTTTTTCTGGAATACAAAAGAGAGTTGTTTGGAAACCTCAATCTCCCTTTTCCCTCTGTTTTATATCTTCCGGTTATCTCGGCCTCTGTCTTATATCTTCCGGTTATCTCGGCCCTTTACAATATTCTCTACGGTATTTTCAATGTTGTTGTGAGAGAGCTGAGCAAAATTATTCTTAATCCACGTTTCTTTCAAATAAAACGTGAATTTATTCTTATCTGAATCCTCAAGTCTTGCTAAAAACTTAAATTTCAGTTCCTTGTTTGTTTTCGATGGATATCTGAGCTAGTTTTCTTGCACCTTCACAATGAATTAGCTGGAATACAGGACGTCATGGCAACTAAAGGGTTAAGCAAAATACCAGAATTCCACACCAAACAAAAATCAACCAGGAATATATGGAACCATAAAAAGTCTGATTCTAAGCTATAAAAAAACAAAGCTATATTGAACTTCGTAATTTTCCACCGTCACCACCACCGCCACAACCACCACCACTACCACCACCATCACTACCACAACCAGCCTCATCATATCATAACAACACTACTTTCATCACCATCGTCTCCATTACTATATTCAACATCATCACCATCATCACTACTTTCATCACTACTGTCACACCACTATCGTTGCGATCGTCATCACCAGTACTATCATCACAATCATCACCTATATTACTACTAACATCATCACCGTCATCACCACCTCAACCACTCCAATCATTAAAACCATCACCGTAACCACCTATCACATCACGACCACTACCGTCAACATCGTCACCATCGCCTTCACTCTCAAAACAAAAACCACTACATCATTACTACATACTTCAGTGCTGCAAAAACGACCATAATCTTTCACATGACCTGCTTTACTACCACCATATACTAATCACAAACAATGGCATCTCTACCACGAGAACCATCACAACCATTGCTATTATTATCGCTGTTCCTATTACCACCACTACGGCTTCAATCATTACCGACACGAACATCATCAAAATCAACGCTATCATCAACACAGGCGGCACTACCATCATTCCATCCACCCTCATCAACCTCTCCATCTCCAACACCATCATCCCTTCCAACCAATTACCTCATCCATCCCTTACACCATTAACCTCCTCCATCACACCACCACCAATCTTGCGCCATCACCGTTCCATCACCAGCCTACCATCCCTCCATCACACCACCACCACCACCATCCCTGCATTATGATCCCCTTCCATCTCCACCACCCTTGCACCATTATCCCCCACCATCACTACCACCTTTACACCATCACCCCCCCATCACCACCACCTCTCCAACACAACACCACCACCACCACACCAGCACCATCACTCCTCTATCCCATCATCCCTTGCACCATTATCCCCCTCCATCACCATCATCCCCTCCATCACAGCACCACCATCGCCGTAATCTGGGCAACCTAACGATCTGCATCTAATTAACAGAGGTGCGTCATCCAGGGACAAACTGCAGTTAATTTGGTCTTTTCACCATGTTAATCACGAGGCGCTCCCTTCATGTAATTTACTCGGGCATTTGGTCCGTAATAGAATGGCATAATACTTGCTTTGGGGGTTCCCGCGTAACGAGAGACTGGCATTACAGATCTTGAGCATTTTATATGTTACCTAGTTTGCTTCGCGAATGTTAAGGTGCTTTGATGAGTGGGTGCTGAGGGAGGATGTAGTGATGATTGTTTATCTGTTTTTATTATTGGTTTTGTTTTCTTCACCGTCTTCTTACATTATTTTCTTGTATCTGTCTATTCATAATTACTGTATACCGGCATTGTACATGCCAGGGTAAATCATCATCATCATCATGTGTCTATTAACAGCCAAAGGCCATATACCTGAATCTGATACAAGGTTTCTGCAATAAGGAGACCTGCACGCAAACTTATGCACTTGCAGTCCTTCACACCAAACCTCTCCACCCTTCCGCACATAGCCCCAGTCTTAGCCTTCCACTTCTCTCTCGGCCTGCCTCTCCTTCTCCAATCGACGTCCATACAGTAATCCAATTAACTCCTATTCTCATGGTTTGGGAGGTCATGAAGCACCTTTTCCTTAACAATTTAGCTCTATATATGGCGTTTAAATATTTTCTTTTATCTTGCCTTCGTAAATTTTGTCCATATTACAAAGCTACATGTTCACGACAACACTAGGTTATATTATGCAAAATAAATAACTAAGGAAGAGGTGGAAGTAAAGTTCCTCAGCTGCCTGTTAGACAATCCACTGTGTCACTGGACCTTTCTTCACATACACAGAGAGCTCGATAACACCTCTTCTTCTTGCTACTACGACAATATTCCTGCAGAAAGGTGGTTAACATTATATTGTGCGGTATTCATGCAAACTACTTCGATATGAGAATGTTAAAGACTGTACAAATAAGATTATTTAGGTGTAATGAGGTGCAGAAGAATTCACTGTGTCAGTGACCAAACTTCGATGAGTCTCACTTACCGGCAACACTAATTATGTATCAACACAAAGACACTACCAAAACCATAATACCTTTAAATACCACAGAAAAACTACAACACATTCACTTCACAGCATAACAATCCACAAACATTACACCAAAAAGCAGCACATATAAACAACACACACACACACACACACACACACACACACACACACTTCACAGCACCACAGCATAACCACAACACCAGAGCAACACAACACATACATTTCACTGCAAAACCACAGCACATACATTTCCCAACACAACCATGGCGCCCTGGGTTAGTTGTTTCTGTATCCAAAATGCTGGCTTAAACCATTAACACATTCGGGAAATAATTTTACAACCCTGATTACCTAGATTACACATGTCACATTTTACTGGCCGGCGAACAATGCCATTTTTTATACATTACCGGAATTAATGCTAGACCTCAATTTTGCAGCCTCCCATAAAAACAAGAACGGGATCTACGGTAAAGTATTGTGGCGAGGTGAGGTGAGGTGAGGTGAGGGTAAGTGAGGTGCGGTAAAGTGAAGGTAGGTGAGGTGATGTTATATTTCGAGATGGCGAGGTGAAGTAAGGTGGAATGAAGTGAAATGATGTAAGATATGGTTAGGTTAGGTGGGGTGAGGTGAAAACATATCATAGCTATGTACAAAAATCACGTTTAATTTGAGATGACAATTCCCTCCCTCGTTAGGTAATGTGAGGTAAAAAGAGTTACTTATGAAGTGTAGGAAAACTAAAAATGAGATGCGGAACGTGACTTAACTTAGGTAATGTTAGCGAGTCGGTATGTGGTGAGGTGAAATGAGGTGAGGCGAAGAAAGAATAAGAAGATGAGATAAAAAAAGAGAGAGCTGCGGAAATTAACATGAGGTGGTGTTAGGTGACAAGATAATATGAACTGAGGAAGAAACAAGATGAGATGAGAAAAGATTGATGGATGATGTAATAGAAAGCAAGAGAATGAGGTGCAGTAAGGGAGATAAGGAATGGTGGGAAGGAATGAGCGAGGGAGGGATGGACAGAGGAAAAGAAAAGGCAGAGGGAAGGTAAGGAAAGATAAATAGCTGAGAATAAGCTTATGAACTGTAAAGCAAAGACTGCGTGAGGTAGGGTGTGGTGAGGTAAGGTGAAGGGAATGAAATTGTGGTCAGTTACGGAATAAGAAATGTGGAAAGGTAAAGCGCCATTGGGTAGTATTCTGCAGGCTATTCCAACCCACACCTTTCACCCAGCCTTCTTTTTCTTACAAAACGTCTCTACTTTCAGAATCTCTCTCTCTCCAACTGTCGTCTTTCCGCCCCTTTCTCAACGTTCTCACTTCCCCTTCTACATATACCTCTACATTCTCCCTTTTCCTCCTTATCTTCCTCCTTCCTCCAATCTCTTTAGCCCCCTGTCCCTCCCTAGCTTTACGTACTTCCCTCCTTTACTCCATTCCTCTACACACATTCTCGGCTCCTCCCTACATTCCCCTTCCCTCCTACTTTCCTCCCGTCTATCGTCTACCTTTCCTCCAGTCTTCTACTTACTTCCTAGTCTCTCCCCTAAATTCCTCCACTCTCCTCCTTCCCTCCCGTCTCTCTCTTACCTCCCTCCACTCTCCCCTCCTTCCCTCCCCGGCCATGAGGTGAGGAAACATGGAGTAATGGCCATGTTTTGTCCGGCTTCCTATCCCGTCTGCCCAACATTTCTGGAGGCGATAGTGTTGCGTGCTGACATTCCATTATTTCCTTTTTTATTTCATTATTTTCATTTTTCGAGAGGACAGGCAAAAAGACGGGGATGATGGCTGAGGGGGAAAGAAAGGGAGTGAGAGGGCGAAGGGGTGAGAGGGGGACAGGGAATGAGAGGGGGAGAGAGTGCGAGGAGGAGAGAGTGAGAGGGGGAGAGAGTGAGAGGAGGAGAGAGTGAGAGGGGGGAGGGGAAGAAGGAAATGGTGGCAAGAAAGGAAAGAGGGGGAGAGACGGAGTGGGATATGGGAGACATGAGGAAGAGAGGGGATGAGAAGAGAAAGGAGGGTGGGGAGAGACAGGAACATGGGGAGGGCTGAAAGGAAAGATGGAGGGAGTGAAGATAGGAAGATGACGGAAAAAAGGGAAGGAAGGAGGTGCAGAGGAGGAGGAGGAGGAGGAGGAGGGGGAAGAAGGAAGGAAAGTATAGGTTGAAGGTCAAGCTGGACGGGGATGGGAGAGGAAAGGATGGGATGGCTGAGACAGGAAGGCACACAGAAAGGGATAGGATGGAGGGTGAGAGGAACGAAGAAATGAAGGGACAAACAGAGTAAAAGCGAGAGAGAGAGAGAAGGGGGAGAGGAAGAGAAGAAAGCTAGGGAGGTGGAGAGGAGCCAGAGAGGTGGACGGAGGAAAAAGGACCCAGTTAGTGGTGGAAAGGGTGGAAGACGACAGGAGGCGAAGCAGAAATTGAGGGAGATCGTGGAAGCAAAACTGGGCTGGGAACTTTAGGCGAGTGGAAGTGGTGGGGTGGAAGGACGTGGAGGGGAGGAAGGAGAGAGGGGAGGAATAAAGGAGGGGAAAGAAAGGGGAGGGGAGAAACTGGAGGGGGTGAGGGATGATGGAGATGAAGGAAACGGGGAGAATGAAGGTGGCGGAGAGAGTGAATGTGGTGGATGAGTGAAAGTGGTTGGGGAAAGAGTGAAGATGATAGGGGACATGTGAAAATGGGGGAAGGAGTGATGGTGATGCAGAGAGAGAGAGAGAAAGAGAAAGAGAGAGAGAGTAGTTTGGTTGGGGGGGGGGAGGGAACAGTGAAGATGGTGAAGGGTGTGGTGTGATAACGACTTAAGGCGGTGGGGGGAAAATGAAAGAGAATGTAGCAGTGGAAGGGAGAATGGTTGTCGTGTTTTTCTTGTGGCCCCAGGCTCATCTGGACGTAAACCCGATGGACTGCAGGATTCAGTCGGGCGCTCCCAAAGATAGTTTGCTGATGCCATAATGCAGGTTTGTTTGTGTTGTGACATGATTCTGTTGTAGTGTGAAAGCTTCATTACACTGACAGGATGATACACTGTGAGTGTGTATATTAAAATTCCACTGAAGAGATGCGTGATGGCCACATCGCTGTATGGTTAGGTGAACTTGTCTCTTTGGGAAGTTGTGATGAATATCCAGTGGGGACCGATGCAGTACGCTGTTTGGTATGGTGATTATGTGCTTGTGCGTATGTCTGTGTGGTGTTAGGAGCAAGAAGTTTGATTTTCCAGACGTTCTGTGCAGTATATATTTTCTTTCCTTTTTTCATTGTATTGGGGGACAATGGTGATGTAGCATGTACTTACAAGGATGGTTTGCATCCGGCACCGAAACAATCAACTGCGTCCCTATAATGTTATTGTGATCCCTGACTGTATTTATTTTTGTATTTTTATTAAGGCATCTGTACTTGTGGTCTGCATGCGTCCACTCATTTGAGGTAAGGAAGGAATTAATATTACACCAGACGCAGTTTCTCAGCTGAATGATATCGTCTGAGGGTAGCCATAATACAAAGAAAAATATTCCATCAAACTGAAATAACCAAAGGAGAAAAATCGTCTTGAACGGGCGAAGTAAACTTAAAATAGATCGTGGTGAAAGAATTTGCAGAGTAGGCTAGGTGGATGATTAATGAAGAGAGAAGTGGAGAGACAAGGAATGCAAGAGTGGAAGGAGTGGTGAGGTAGCGAAAGCTAAGATGCGGTGGAGTAAATTGTGTGTGTGTGTGTGTGTGTGTGTGTGTGTGTGTGTGTGTGTGTGTGATAGCCATGCTTC
>JAGKTI010021435.1:1782-15750 GCA_018397915.1 Birgus latro | reverse complement strand
TGTGTGTGTGTGTGTGTGTGTGTGTGTGTGTGTGTGAAAGGCTGGGACCTAGCCTAAATGTTTCATTATGGAACACTTGGTGTAATTTTCTACAGTGATGCATAATTTTACTCTATCAGTCTATCAACTTTATATCCGGTACACGTATATATTTATATCAATGTTATTGAACAACTCTGTGTAAGGGTGTTGAGATGACGGGAGAAGATGAAAGTGAAGTCAGTGAGAGCGACTGCAGAGGCGGGCGGGAACAGAGTGAGAACAATGAGACAGGTGTTACAGAAGAGAAGAGTGAGATCAGAGTGGGATCCGGCAGCAAAAGCGTTAATGGACTGCCACAGTGCCACTTAATCCTCTCTCCTCACCATCATTACCTGTCCATTTCAGCTCCCTGCCCCAGCATTCTGTTACTTCATCTCCACCGTAAAAACAAAGCAGCCAACTTCCGTCTCTCTGAAATACGCGGCCTCAGTCAATGGTTCCTTTGCACTTTCCGAGTCCTGAATTAATAGAGCGCGAATCCAGCCGGTCTGATTTACGTTGACTTCCACTTCTCCGAATTGTGTACAGCCTCAGCCATTAGTTCCTTTGTACAGTACAGTCGATTACAAGTACTGCAGGGGGTTGGTGTGCTGTGGGTTGATGTGATGCCAGTGCACTCTTTTACGCCGCACATCTGCTTAGTCCAGGCAACTTCTTATGGTGGTCAGACTACGACGACCCTTTTAATGGTGGTACAGTCTCTATACTTGAAGGCTGAATGATTCTCACTCCAAGGAGGGATTCTCGCACTTATTTTCGATCAGTTCCCCGCCGTAACTTGGATTCGTTTCTACAGGAATGACAAGGAGAGGGGGAGGGGTGCAGAGTTTGTTTTTGCCGAATATTCCTCCTAAAAAAGTAAATATTAGTTATGAGGGGAAAATTATCGTAGGCTATCCCTTCTCTGCAGGAAGAACAAGGAAAGAGCGCAGCATAATATTCCCTTGTACCTATTTCTTCCTGCGATAACATTCCTAAGTATGTTTTTGCCGGAATCCAGGGCTTCGACTTCTCGCCTGCCACACACGTAGGATTTGAGAGTAAACGGAAACTTTGGCTTTTTTTCTCAGATAATTTCGTAGCACCTCCTCTTTAGCTATTTATTTTACATAGTATACCATTCCACTGCGTCTACTTAACATTTAGAGCTCCCTGATGCCTCGTATCAAAAAGTCATGCACGGACAGATACTCGTAAAAAATACCTCTCAGTTTAAGACTGTTACATAAAAGAGGAAAGGGGTATGTAGAGGAGGCGAAATATTGGATGAACTTTTGTCCCTGACTCTACATTACTAAGGCAAACTAACTCGATAACAGACACATAACATATAAGAAAACAAAAGCGAGAAATATTCACAATAAAGCGCTAACGCTAAGTAGTCTCTTATGCCATGTAAAATACGGTCCTTTGACTTGAAACTGTTCCTACTTGATCTATTTTCTCTTGTGTCACGGGGAACTAAAGCATTTTCGCTTCCCACTTCCTCATCCTCTCTCGCCTTGCCTCCCCTCCTCCCTCCCTCCCAGGTATAGTTCGGGAAGTGAGGTGTGGGAAGTGTTCTAAGAATTTCCCAATACTTGCACCAAACCACCCCATCAGAGAAAGCCTTCCTGCCATGTCATTTGGGGTTGACGATTTCCGCTTTCTCTCTTTTATTTATGTATTGCTTTTCCTCGTAAATGTACTTGGTTGTATAAGGAAATTGACCTACTAATTTGGCTTTTTTTGTTTTTCTTTTTACTTCCTGACAAATTCATCTAACTTAGGCAAGGACTGTAACTGAGGGAGTAAACGAGGGTTGTATCTAACACCTCCAGTTCGAAAAAATATTTCCAGTGTTAAATAAAATGATATGGTGATATAAAGAATATAATAGGCTGGATAAAGAACCACTTTGATGGCCCCACCCAACCCAACCGTATCTACCACCCAAAACACACCCCAAATGGTGCCCTTTGTATCTGGACATATCCCTCAGATACACCTGATGCGTACCTCAGACACACCCGATGCTTACCTCAGACACACCCCAAACACACCCGATGCTTACCTCAGACACATCCCATACACACTTTATGTGTACCTCGGTAACACCCCAGACACACCCCTGGAGATCTTCTCACCTATTTTTCAGACTTCTTGTCATCCTCCTTTAGGGACTTTGGCGAAAGCTTTGCCATTGCACTTGACATCTCAAAGGCTTTCGATCGAGTCTGGCGTAAATCTTTAATTTCCAAACTGCCCTCTTACGGCTTCTACCAGTGTATCTCTGCCCTTCATCTCTAGAGTCCTTTCTGGTCGTTCTACAGCTGCTGTTGTAGACGGCCATTGTTCATCTCCTAAAGCTATCAATAGTGGTGTTCCTCAAGGCTCTGTCCTATCGCCAACTCTTCCTTTTATTCACCAATGATCCTCTAAGCATACATCTAACCTTATCCACTCATACGCTGATAACCGGTCCCACCCTTATACCTTTCTATTCACTTACCGCAGCTTCCCCTCAGCAGTTACTTCAACAGACAAGGGATAGGCTATGGCACACCTAATGTCTGACTTGGCTCATATCTCTTACTGGGGTAAAAATAATCTTGTTTTTAATGCGTCAAAGAATCAGTGCTTATATCAATCAACCCGACAAAATCTTCCACATGAGTATCCTTTAATTTTTAACAATATCCAGCTAAATCCTGGATCATATTTAAACTTACTTGGGTTTCATTCTCTCTGGACTTATCTTGGATAGAACATAACGCCTCTCTTGTAAAATCTGCTTCGAAGAGATTGGGTGTGCTAAGCCACCACCATGGCTTCTTTACCTCTGCACAGTTGCTGACTTTGTACATGGGTTTTATTCTCCCCTGTGCAGAATACAACTTTCATGTATGGGGAGACTCCCCACATACAGCTCTTCTCAACAAGGCGGAATCAAAGGCTTTTCGTTTCATTAACTCTTCTCCTCTTACTTGCTTCCTTCAACCTCTGTCTCTTTGCCGCACTGTTGCATCTTTCTTTTCTATCGCCTTCAATGGTCACTGCTCCTCTGAACTGTCTGCTTGCTTCCCTCCACCAATATGGGGGGAGCGTAGCATCCGTCTAGCAACAAATTCTCATCCCTTTTCTGTCCAGCTCTCTAACGCGAGTTAACCATTACTCCCAGTCCTTCATGTATGCAACAGGTCAGCTATGGAACTGCCTTCCTCTGTCTGTATTTCCTACTTCCTATGATCTCCAATCTTTCAAACGCAGTGTGTCCAGGCATCTCGAAATGAACGGATCTTGAATTTGGCACTGTTATCTTGTTTTTGTTTTTTCTTGTAGGGAACAATTTGCAGGCTCCTGGCCTTTGGTTCCTTCATCCACGGATTAAAAAGAATAAATAATAATAAAATAAAAGCATATCAACCGCTTCACTAACATGACGTACGTCTATTATTGATAACTCCAGGCGGTTGTATTCAATTCAGAATGGGACATCAGTAGAGAAGGTGTTAAATGAACGTTATCTAAATCTCCCAGTTCGAAAAGTCCATCCTAGACTAAACTAGAGGGGCATTCGTGCATTGCAACTCTCCGACAAGGGCAACGTAATTTCCAAATCACTTTTCATAATGGGTTAAGGTTTCTCATCACTGAATAGGGTTTCGCAGAAAGTGCTTTCCGGATCCAGAATCTGTAATACGTTCCGGATCGGTCTCCAAAGCTAACTGATTGTTCCCTGGGACATAAGCTACCTTTCCACCAAATTTGGTCCAAATCTCTCTTTTATTTTTGAGTAATCCTGCTAACAGACAAACAAACTACCAAGCAAACAAGCAGGGGTGAAAACATACTCTCCTTGCTGGAGGGAATAAAATCGTCTGTAGATAGCAAGAGCTAAGTAAAAAAAAAAAAAAAAGTCAGAGAACTGCAGGGATTCTACTGGCCAGAAATACACATACAACTGCCTTCACTAAAACGTACTACAGGGGCTGTGGTGATTAGGACAACAGTCTACATATTTACGTTTCGTGTGTACTGTTGTCTGCGTTCTATTATTTTATTGTTTTCACTCTACCTTGGGCCAGATTTTCGCCCTTTTGCAGCTTATTTCAATTAGCTCAATGACAGAAAATGACACGACGGATCAACGTTCTTTTCATAGAATTTCTTCATGACAAACATCGCATTCTAGTACAACTGTATACTTACAACTCAGTATTCATGATGAAGAGATGACAATGTTAGGCTAAGTTAGTATGAGAGGAGTATTGGTTGTTAGCACAGTATAAGTGAGACGGTAACAATATACACTGCACTCTCTCCACTTTAGACAAGCGTAAAGCTGACATTCGACTACCTTGAGTTGTAACAGGGGATTAACACTCTTTTATCATGCTAGTCAAGAAGGAATTCTGAGGATAGGATGTTGAGCCGCTGTACCATCTTATTCTACCACTGAGCTACAAGAATTAAGTCGAAACAAGTAAAAAATAAATCTCTGCCTAGTTAAAATGAATGAACCCCAGTGTCGCATGAAACCTTCAATGCTCGACTCTCTGTTGAGGTTATAAATGAAAGTGACTGTACAAAATATTCTGCCAAAATCGAAGGGGAAAAATAATAGGCGCGTTTGTTCCTACTGCCATCCCGTCTATTGAGAGGAAAGTTAAGGGACATCTTTTCAACTTGGGAATATTTAGAAACACTTGATGGATATATCATCATCTTCAATGTAAATAAAAGAGTAAAATTATATAAAATTCAAATAATAGTAATCAAGCAAATATCAGCATCATTAGTAAGACAGTCCTTTTAAAATTTCAAAATAAGACAAAATATATCTACAGAAGTGAATGGATTATATAGAAAAACACTGAAAACTATTAAGACAATGTTAATTAGAAGTTTACTGATATCCTGCATAATAGTTAAACTGGTAAACAATATCAATACAATATTATCATTATATTATTATTATTACTCCTGTTTATTATTATTATTATTATTATTATTATTATTATTATTATTATTATTATTATCCTACAACATCTCTCTCTTATTATTATTATCAATTTTTTTTCTCTCTCTAATTAAGTAAATGTCCATAGTACTACATTTTTAATCTCCCCCCCACCCTCTCTCTCTCTCTCTCTCTCTCTCTCTCAGTAGGTGTAAGTCTTCCTGTAACTATTAAGGAGGTGCTGCTTGGCTGTGATGGGCTGGTAGGTGTTAGAGCCGTCAAGGGGGCGAACCAGCGTCTCTGCGTCAGGGTGCACGAAGAAAGCAATCGACTGCCGGGGGGACTGACGTAGCACCTCCTCCTCTGGGATTATCACGCGATGCTCCTGGGAACATCATAGTTATCATCATCATTAGTATGTGTGTGTGTGTGTGTGTGTGTGTGTGTGTGTGTGTGTGAAAACGTGTGGAAAATGTGGGTGTATGAGAAATTTTTAAATGATTGAAAAGAAAAGGGGGGGGAGGGGGTTGAAAGAAAGCAGGAAAAATGAGCCTGTGAGAATGCAGTGTGTGAAAACGGATCAAGAATGTAAGAAAAAAAAAAAGCAAAGGTGTGATAAACAATGTAACGTAAGCGGGCGAATGAATGAAGGAAAGAGTGTGTGGAGTGAGTGTGAGAGAGAAAGAATCCAGTGTGTGTGACGGATGGTGAATTAAGGCAACAGGGTCTTGATGATGATGATGATGACGAGGATAATATACAAGAGAGCGACTAATAAGCATGTGCAGTCAATAAAGCAAGGTCCTTTAATATTCTACCATTTCCACTCATTTCCTCAGCTGCCTGATATTCCTAAGCTGAGAGAGGCTTGGTGTGGTTTCTCTGCACCAAGATGATTCCTTTTTAGATAATGCGTAACAGAAGGAAAGTGACGGACTGTGAAGTACATTGAGTGGATCTGTACCTTTAGTCCCCATATTTATTTTCTTTATTTTTTCTAGTGGTAAGAAATAAATAAATATACGAATGAATAAATGATGCTCAAGGTAAGCCAATCCTCCAGAATAATGAGTAACCTGGCACCCATAAAATGCAGTAGGAAATAAAACAGCCAGTCAATTTATCTTGGAGCTAACTAACATGAATCTGATGTATACATGAATAGATTAACAGAACCCTGCACCGTTTATCGTATTTCCAGACTGCCCAGAAGAGAGGCAAATATAAAAGTAAATAAATCAATGTATCTTGGAACTAGTTAACATTATTCCACTCGGGTTCCTATGGCTCATTCTCAGCTAAATACAATCGTCTGGCGTTCGCTGGAAGAGAGAGAGAGAGAGAGAGAAGGGGGGGGTTAGTCAAAACCTCCCATCATTTCAGAAAAACAACAGAAAAACTCTTCAGACTTCCAGCTTACCGTGGCAACATATTTTCCAGCTGTCCAGAACTGCAGGAGGTCCCCAGCGTTGACTACGATGGTCCCCGGTATGGGCATGGCGTCCACCCATCGCCCTTCCACGTCACGCACCTAAACACATTATCCTTCCATTATCATCGCCCGCCTTTATAAGGTGGAGCGATAATGTTTTTGCCCGCCTCGGTGTGTGTGTGTGTGTGTGTGTGTGTGTGTGTGTTCCCATCATATATTATGAACGGATTGACCTATCAACATGAAACCTTCAGAGTATCAAGATACAGCCAAAATCTTGGACTTGGCCAACAGCATGATCTGGCAGGCGATTAGCATTCGGGTTCTGAATGCTTTTCTTTCATTATATTTAGCTATTGTAATTTGTAAATGAACCAAAGATAATTATGCTTTAAAAAAAATAGGACCGCAGTTTGTATTTTTGGTGATATGTGACTTCCATGTCCCATCTCTAACAACAGCTCATTCCTGACCTTGCTTTACGTAGCTCTGATTTTCCTACTAGTTCATTAATTTTCCCCTCCCTTTTCGTTTTCTTTCCCGTTTCTCACACGTTTCTTTTTTCTCTTCATTCTCTTCCTCTACGCCCTTCAACTTTCCTCCCTCCCTATCCTTCCCTACCCTCCTAACCTACCTATTCAGTAAGAACTAGAAATTCCACATTAAATCGTCCACAACCTTGCCAGACCTGACCTAACAAAACCGAACTTGACTTATTCAGTGCAACTAAACAATTATCATCCTAAATATTCCATAATCTAATCCGGCTTAATCGATGCTAACTCCCTCTGTACCGACTAACAAAATCATTTGTAAATCATACCAAAGATAACCTAACCGACATTGAAATATCTTGCATTAATATAATGCTTAAAATAGTATTGTCTCATGTAACCTAAACTAAGCTACATTAACACAGTTTATAAGCTAACTTCACCTACTAAAACTTCACCCAACCTTAACTAATCTAACACCATTTGCAATGATTTTATCCAACTTAACCTTATTTAATCCCACCTAACCAAACCAAATCTAACAAAGCATAACATGACATCATCTGACCAAACCCAAACAAACCTGGCGTCTTCCTATGTCATCCGTGTGATGGTGACATTATCCATCCTAATCTGATCTTACCCCACCTATCCTAAGTTAATTTATCCTAACCTTCCACGACTTCACCTCATCTAACCTAACCCAGTCAAACATGGAGTCTTCTTAAGTGTCGCAAACATCCTAATCTTTCCTAACCCCACAATCCTAAGCTAATATATCCTAGTCTATTAGGACCTCGTCTCATCTAATCTAACCCAAGGAAACACGGAGTCTTCCTAGGTGTTGTAGTTCATCCTAATCTTACCTAACTTCACTTATCCTAAGTTAATGTACTCGTATCCTGACCTCCCATGGCCTCATCTCAGCTAACCTAACCTAAACTGACCTGGAGTCCTCCCATATCGTCCTGAAAGAGCACTGTGATGGTGCCGTAGTCGGTGTGAGCGCCGCATCGGATGGTGTTAGGCGGGACGGTGGCGGGCACGGTAGGGTAGTAGTTCATCCGCAGCACAGTCATTGTATCATCACCGTTCTTGAAGAGCTCCTTGTGGGTTGAGGTGAAGAAGTCTCGTTCCAGGTCTGAGAATGTAGTATGGGTGGGGCTGAGTTTTAGATGGCATAGGAGGCTTCATAGCACCTCTTCCTCAGCGATTCATTCTGCATATTTCATCTCAGTATTCTTTAGTGTTACTGATGTACAGCATGTCCGTATAAAAAATTGATAAATAACACAGAATTTCAAGGTATAAAAAGCATAACAAATCCCTAAGAAGAAGGCGCTACGAAGCCTACGATGCATCTTGGAATACGACCCACTATCGGACGTAAGTAGTGACATAAATGCTGACCGACCCCATAATTACACATAACGAGAAAGCTGCAATGACTTTTGAATCCTAAAGATGAAAAATCAACAAAGTTTTCAGAATATTAAGCAAGAATTTCATAGCTTTTTGACTAAAATGTGGTAGCATACTACGGCAAACGTACTGGCGGGAAATCTAATATATTCCCAGAGTTACCTGAAGAATATTAATAACTAGTGAAACACAACGAATTTTAACAGAACTGATGAGTTCTTTGGATGGTCTGTCTTTTTACCTTCTCCAGTATATTAGAGGAGGTTATGTACTCACCCGTGTCCCGTGTCTGTCTATCTGTCTGTCTGTCAGTCTGGTTGTGGACAAGAGAACTCAAAAAGTTGTTATCGGATTTAAGTGGTCTGGTGGATAGATGGACAGTGGCTCATGGAAGAGATTACAATATTAGATTTAGAGATGGATCCGGATCCGGATGCAGGAACAGATCATATATATACATATATATATGCTTTTTTCCTCTTACCAAGGAGCCTTTTAATAATACAATGACAAAAAAAAAGCCTCATGCATTAAAAATAAATGGTAAGGAAAAAGTGACAGGAAGTCTTTTAATAGGCTGGTAAGGAAGGAGTGTTGGGAGCTTTGTAATATGGTGAAAAAAAGATGCTGGGGAGTCACCTTACCTCATACGCGATTCTCCTGCAACCTTCAGCCTTACCAATAGCGATAGCCATGGCGGTGAGGAGGTTGGATATGACGGCCAAGCAGGAGGCGCGGAAGATCTCCAGTGCCTTCCTCATCTCTGGCACCTCCTCAGGCAACGGGTAGCTCATGTCCTTCACGTAAAATGACTCACGCAGCTCCAGGAACTTGGCAGTAATGTCCAGCCTGCCGGGGAGGAAAGGAACGAATCAACTTATAGAGTCCTTTGGTTCATACCTGACATAGGGAGAGCAACACTGTGTGTGTGTGTGTGTGTGTGTGTGTGTGTGTGTGTGTGTGTTTCTTCGTAGAAGTTGCAACCCCAGGCTCATCTGAATGTGAACCCAGTAGACTGAGGGCTGAAGTTTCCCTCCTCCTGCAATACTACATCCCCCTTTCAGCGGGACAAGAAGGGAGCTGGGGAACGTTTGCATAACCGAACAGCAGAGCCAGTTGGTCATATCTGTGCCATCACGTGAAGGCGTACCTCTCCTACGCTATCACTATGCTAAATGAACCACAACAACTGCCCTGCACAAGCCAGACAAGGACATGCAGCTCTGCTATAGTTTATTCACTTTAACACGGCGGAGATTTTAGCCTTTTTGCACGCTATATCCCGCAGCTCAGTGGCAGAATAAGACAATGCTATGGCCCTACTCCTTTCCTGGACTCCTTTTCGTGACCAGCATCATACACCAATGTTAAACTATTGTGTTACAACCATTATAAGCATTCAAGATGGACAGGTGATAGTTGTAAGCCAAGTTAGAGTAAAAATGGTATAGCGGAGACAATTTCTGAGCCCCACACTACAACAGTGTCCCCCAAAACAGAGTAAAATTGTCTGTAAGTAACGAGAATGAAATTGGAAGACTCCTTGGCAATTAAATGGGCTAATAGAGTTTTTTTTTAAATTCCTTCGCTACAAGACAACAGAAATCGTGTACAGCTAGCAGAATCGTTAGCAAGATTAACCCCTTGGATTAGTGTGACCTCCTCATTTTGACATTCTTGTTGTCACCATGAAACTTTACTCAGTTTAAGAAAAAACTCTAGTACTAAAGGGGTTTGTGAGGGCTAGATCTACCAACCCCCAGTTTGGAGAAAAAAAAAAAAGTCTCGGAAGCTGAATTTAATCATCTGAAGATAGCAAGAGTAAAATGAGAAGATAAGTAAAGGAGCAGAGAGGGTTAGACGATCAACTCTCTCTCTCTCTCTCTCTCTCTCTCTCTCTCTCTCTCTCTCTCTCAGACTTACTTCTCCCTATCCACGGCTACATATCCATGCGCCTTTGACAGTTCCTTTTGCTCATACTTCACCTTCGTCTCCTTCCCGAGGCTGAAGAATTTGCTGGCACTCGAGAACACCGCCTCCATCTGTCAACCCAGACGTCATGGTTAGAACACGGAACATAGAACAGAACATACATCACGGTTAAATCACACTTAGAACACAGAAGATAGAACATAGAACACAGACCATAGAACACAGTACATAGAACAGATAGAACACAAAACGTAGAACATCGTTATAACATATGCCACAGTAAGAACATAGAACACAGATTTACAGTTAAAGACAATTAGAACTAGAACGCAGTTACAACATAGAACATACATCAGGGTTAGAACACTCCAGACGGATAGAACACAGAGCACAGAACACGGTTAAAACACAGAAAACAGAACACAGAACATATATCGCAATTAGAACAGTTAGAACACAGAACACACTTAGAACACAGAATGCACTGAGAACACAGGACACACTTAGAACAGAATTAGGACATAGAACACAGAACACAGAAGATAAAACGTAGAACACAGTTGGAAAGCAGAGCACAGTCAGAACACGACCTGAAATCACCGTTAGAACACAGAACGAAGCTAGAGCACACTTAGAACAGAGAATACAGTTAGAATACGTCCTTAATCCATAAACCCAGACGTCATGCTTAGAACACAGATCACGGATAAATCACAGAACAGATTTAGAACACGGCGTCGACCTATAAACCTGGGTCGTTTCAGGGTGCCATAGGAGGCTTCGTCACACCTCTTCCTGAATGATTTATTTTGCTTATTAAACCTGAACATCTTCGTGCAGGCTATTTATATTCCTTTACTCTCGACATACAGTGGTTGGCATTAATAAAAGTACACTGGGATACTAAGGCGTAATACTCAGACTAAATCACTGAGAAAGAGGTGCTACGAAGCCTCCAAAACCACCCAGAATGCCGCTCCCAGTTGGATCGAGGGCAGGATCTATTAAAAGAAAAAAAACCTAAGGAATTTGAAGCCTATTTTTTGCACTTCTCGTGTCCAGGAAAGTCTATGTTAGGTTAGGTCTATTTTCGTGGCATCAAGTTAGGTTAGTCTGTTGGCCAGTTAGGTTAATCTGTTAGGTAGGTTAGATTAGGTTAGGTTAAGTTAGGGCAGAGCTAAAAATTAAGAAAATTTTTTGAAGAATAATAATCCTGGGATTTTCAAACTTAACGCGTAGTGCAAAAATGGTATACAGAATGGAAATCTGCCATCTGACATCGGGTATACGTTTTTCTACCTGTGTTGCAGCCGGGGAGAGGCACATGTAACTGGGGGTTGAAGGGACAGATGGTGAGCCTTGACAAGGGGTCGAGTGGAAAAGGAAGTTATAGTTCATTTATGGTAACTTGGTCTAGATTTCAGTCATTTTGTAGTTTATTTTAAATAGTTCAAAAGCATAAAAAGACAGTGCTACAGCTCTACATTCTTTCCTTACCACTGATGGTAAGATGGCAATTTATGGCCAAGTTGCAGTGAAACAAGTATACGGTCAAGGATGTGATCTGGAATATGCTAAGTAAGGTGGGGATCATTATAATGTTCAGTTATCCCTCAAGCACGGTGAAGGACATGGGTGATCTCTTGTGTGACGAGATTTCTGAGTTATAATTGGAGGCTGACAATACTAAGTGGTTTGCTAGAAAAACAACTCTTTTCATCGACGTACAGATACACATTTGAATGATGCCTGGGTTACTAACGAAACTGGAACTAATTAAAAGGTTTTTCTTTGACTGTGGTATTAACTGTATAATAAACAATTTCACGTCATTTTTTTTTCTTTAGCTCGGAATTATAATTCGGATAATGACGATAATAATAGTGGCAAACCATGCGGCTGGTTATTTAAAGACAAATGAGGCAGTAAAGGAGAATTGTGATTTGGATGTGGAAT
The DNA here is from genome assembly GCA_018397915.1 of Birgus latro. Lineage (NCBI taxonomy): Eukaryota > Metazoa > Arthropoda > Malacostraca > Decapoda > Coenobitidae > Birgus > Birgus latro. The sequence goes on along the minus strand of JAGKTI010021435.1, from coordinate 3,530 downwards.
CTTCTGATTCGATTTGGCCATGTGGAGAGGATGAAGAATGAAAGACTGACTAGTAGAATGTATGTGAGTGAATTTGAGAGGCAGAGGGAGGGGAAGACCAAGGATGAGATGGCGGGATGGAGTTGAGAGAGCTATGAGTGAGGGGGGATGTAAATTGGAGGGAGGACAACCAAATGGCAGACAGGACGACGTGGAGGCTATTTGTTTGTGGCGGTTCTTCACGGGATTACGGCGTCTGGCTATAGATAGATTGACTTACTGATTGGTAGATAGACAGACTGTACATACACAGTAAGTTTCAGGCTAATCAAAGAAACAGAGTCGTAAGGACATGGCAATAAGCATCGATAAGAACACCAAGAAGAAACCAAGGTGAAAAAAATCTTCTTTGGAAATGCAAAACATTAATAGATCATTAATTTTTTTCAGGTTAAAGACATTATTCATATTTCATACTTCACCTAAAAAAAAAAAATGTTATTCAGCTCAGGATTTACGTTTCGGACTGTCAGAGCCTGGGCTTCTTTAACCCCTTCACCATCACCTACGCTGAATGAAATCACTTGGTAGCAAATAATGTTCTCAGGCTGAAGGGGACGAGATTATCAATAAGAGACTGAACAGAGAGGCTGCTAGAGACCGAGCAGCGCGGAGAACCGCTGTTAGGTGACATGTTGGAACCGCTATAAAAAAAAAAAAAACGAAAGAACGATGTAATGCAATATATATCACGAAAGAAGAAGCCCTACAACACTCCGAAGATACCCAGAGCCAAGAGTGGAGAAAATCGACGGCCCCATATAAACTGGGGATCAAAATACTTAATAACCTGAGTGAGCCATGGTGTGAGCGATGCCCCTGAATTTTGACTGTCATTTATGGAACACCTGCATTAGTTTGATATGATCTGTCTGCATCCCAAAATACAGCGTGGAGTCAGCAGCGATATGGAAAGATCACATGTGTACTACCGCCACCGCATGCATCAAAAATTATCGCCAAAACCTGGATTCTGGTCCACACCTTGGCGCTCTCATTTTTGACAACACTGCTCAGGCCTACTTCCGAGAAGGCAGGACTGGAAACAGCCGTCCCTCCTACTGGTGTACTGGGAGTTTTTACTGAAAGAGAGAGGATGATGATGGTGATGATGATGTTGAAAACAGTTACAGCCAATAAGTCAGAGTGGAGAAAGCCTTGCCACCCACCAACCCACCTGTTGGCTGGGAATGCCATGGTTCTTGAGGTACACAAAGCCCACACCGGTCAGGGCTGCTCCCAGCTCCTTTGCCACCCGCTGGAGCTCATCCTCGCTTGGGCCCCCAGCCACACCCAGGCCTGCAGGAGAAAGATTAGATTTTTGCCTATCGACTGCGCAGGGCTCATCTAGACGATCATTTTTTTGCTTAACTCTCGGTCTTCCCCCTGCAACACTGGCGGCAACAGTCGAAGTTACATCCAGGTCCCCAGTTGTACACTTGGGTGAACAGGGACAAAGGGTAAACAAAATACGTCCAGCAAGTTGATCGATGCGAGATTCGAACTCGAGTCCTTCCATTTGCGAGCTGGATCTCCTAACCAATGCACCGCGCCCCCTCCACTCTCCCCAGCGCTTCGAGGGGTCTTTGCTGCCGAAAATGTGGTAAAAACTTTATTCAGAACACAGGACGAAGAGTTTGAAGTTAATACTTTAGGTACTAACTCATCTTTTGGAAGTCTCTCTCTCTCTCTCTCTCTCTCTCTCTCTA
>JAGKTI010021434.1:0-15750 GCA_018397915.1 Birgus latro | reverse complement strand
CACACACACACACACACACAAGCTCACACACTACCTAACTCATTTTCAGTTCCTTCAAGTTCCTGCCAGCAGCTCAACACCTCTGGAGCAAGTGAGTTATCCATATTTTGTTGATTTGTTTATTGACCTATTTCTACATTTCTATATTTTTTTCACAAATAAGTATTGTTTTTTACGTATACACATATGAGATGGAAGAAAGTTCAGCTTCAGTATCAGTACCTAGCAAAAAGACTAGTGGTCATGTCAAGCTTCTGAGAGCACTATCAAAGAGCTTATGATATTTCACGTGTGTAATTTGAGTAAAAAAAAAAAAAAATAACAAAACTTAATGAGCAAAAATGTGTAAGTATTCATGAGGCAGGGAAATTGAGCGTTTTTATCTCGCTTGCGGGTGAGGAAGAGTATTCTATCTTTGACGTCCATTTGCTCCAAAATTATTGAACATATAGATTTCCTGTAAGAACCATGATGAAGATCAGTGAATTCTACGTATATACAGGACACAACTATGTAATTTCTCTAATGAAAAGTTGTTGTTACGTAGGCGGTTATTGTGCTACATGACGAAAGTGCACGGTGGCCATGAGTGCCCTGTAGTTTTTTGCGATTTACTCAGAAACTATGAGGTATATCAAAACAAAAAGGTATCAGGAGAAATCTTATGAAATTCTACATAAGATTATGTAATAAGAAACATAAGGTGTGCGAGAAAACTTTTGCAGTATACCTCCCTGAACAAAAATCAATTTTTTTTTTTTCAAAAATGGCTTTTAGTTTTTGGTTGTTTTCTTGAAAACTACAAATTGCATCACAACCGGACACACCTCATTAGAAAGCTAATGAAATTCTCTATCAAAACCTTTAATAACATTTTTCTGTATGATGGAAAACATTCGAACGATGATGTTGGGAATTGAGATCAACGTTCCTAAATGTTTATTCACGGTGGCCTAATGTACTTTTATTCATATTTTTCTGGTTTTTCTTTTAGCTTATCAGCTAGAACAAACATCGGCGAATAAGATGATGTTAGTTTCAGGGTACTATTTAGAGGTTTGGGTGGCGAAAATAAAGCAAGATTACGTGTAATTTGCGTCGCGCGGGCGGCCTGGTGGCGGGTGCTGTCAAGTAAAATCGTGAGCCGTGAAACTTAATAAAACTTACGGTGCGCAAAAGGGTTGATAATTATATTAAGCAAAAAGTTTTGACTGAATTTCAAATAATTACCTATATGGTGATTTAAAATATTTTACAATTAAAACTGCCGATTCAGTCCAAGATCAAATCGATGATTGCGTGGTTGTATATCAGTCTGCTGATGAGTGTGGTTGGCTCGCCTTGTGGTGTTCCATTCCTTGTTCATTTACCTCTTTTTTTTATCAGCTTTCTGATCTTCTTCTATCGTACCTTCCACATTCTCATCAACAACTGTCTAAACAACGATTCTTAGAGTTGTACCTAGCAAAATACCGCTCTTGTGTCAGTTATTATTATTGTTATTGTGTCAGTGCTATTATTTTATGTACTGCTTATGTTAGTTATGTTTGTATAGGTAGCTTACATTCCAGACTGCTCTAGAATATTGGAATAATTGCCAGACAGTATTGGAGAATTTGGACAAAGTATGGTAATAGTCTGGGGAATCGTATGTGGGGCCCTACTTTTGCAATTCCCGGACTGGTCTCCCCCCTTTTAGTCCGGAAAATTGAGGGTAGAGTGTACATTCGTATATATATGTCTATACAGTCATCTCTTTACTTTCCGGACGACCACTGTCCGGTTACACCACTGTTCGAACATCGTAAGCTGATGTTCGAAACCCAAAGATGCCAAAAAATTGCAAAAAAAAAACAAGAAAAAAATCTGTTTTTTTTTTTTAACCATAAGTTTGAATTTGGCGTGCGGCGCCGAACGGCCTTGTTTACATTCCATTCTCACTGTCTCCCCTTCCCGCCACTCCGACAGTTGTGTCTGAACTGCCGTGAAATTTTGTTTAAACAGTCATAATTCATAGTGCTAAGGATTAAGTGAAGTTCAACACTGGATTACTGTACATGCTCAAGAGCATTTTCACCACTGTCAGAGCTTTAGAGGTGGGGTAAACAGCCACCACGGACATGTAAGTACACTGTCAACTGCCAAATATTTTCCATAATCATTTCTAAATCCTCATTCTCTGGTTACATTTTATTTACTTCATGCTTTTTGTCCCATATTTGAGTGCACAGGCTGTGAAAGAGGTGATTTTCTCAGTGATTACCGTGTCTCTTACTTACATTCACTATCTAGTCAACTGGTGAACATATTTGCCCAACTTACCTCTAAATCATAATTTTTCTGGTTACATTTTTTTTACTTCATGCTTTTTGTCCCATATTTGAATGCACAGGCTGTGAAAAAGGTGATTTTCTCAGTGATTACGATGTCTCTTACATACGTTCACTATCTAGTCAACTGGTGAACATATTTGCCCAACTCACGTCTAAATCATAATTTTCTGGTAACAGTTTATTTATTTCGTGCTTTGTATCCCATATTTTAGTGCATAAGATGCGAGAAAGGGTGAGTTTCCTAGTGATTCCCATGTCCAATACATACTTACTGTATATGCTGTCAGTTTGTGAACACCTCTGCCTTACTCACCACAAAATCATCATTTTTTGATTAAAATTCAATTAATTCATGCTTTGTGTCTATTATTTATGTGAATGGGGTCTTAAATAAGTGCTATGCATGTCCGGTAGGGAGGTAGGTAGGTAGGTGGTTTTCTGATTTAGGTTAGGTTAGGTTAGTGTCAGGAATGACTGGTGCTGGAGCTTCAGGGCCACTATCCGGACAGGACGACTTTCCGGTCATGCCTTTGGCTCTATTACATCGGATAGTGGAGAACAGTACATATATATATACTGTATATATATATATGTATACAGTGGAGCCCCTCAGATAGCGTTTTTTTGAGTAGCGAATCCATGGATAGCGACAGGAATGAAACTATTTCATAGCGATTAATGCTGCATGGTTAGTGTAAATCTGCTAGGGATTTAACACTTAGCGAGCAGGTAGACAGAGTTGCCATGGTCGGACCCTGGTAACACTGATAGTGAGTGCGAGTCTATCGTCATTCAGTTCATTGACCCATATGGAGTGAAAGTACATATCCTAAGCTTTTCTTATAACTAATCTCCAACTATCTCTCCCCTACCAAATTTTACAATTTTAAATTTTTCCTTTACCTTTACTTTTCTCTTGGGAGAATTCCGGTATCTAGGCGATACTGACGGGTGGAAGGTGAACCTCCCCGCAGTTACCCCAAGAAGAAGAAGAAGAAGAAGATTGTTTGTTTATCCACGCGCCACGCATTCGTTCAACTTGTCACCGTCTCGCCATTGTTAAAGTTTTTTTGACCTTCCATTTATTGTCTGGCTCCTGAGTGTTCTAATATCATGGCTTCAACTTTGGGGGCTGGCCCAAGTGGTGGTGGTGGCCCAGGGAAAAAACAGGAAGTGCTGGTAATGTAAAAGTGACCGAAAAGGCCAGACAATACATGCATGGCAGGCCAAAGAAACAATACTGTGTGGAGGAAAAGAAAAAGATAATTTTTTGAGTATGTAGTATACGTTTATCTTATTACAGTACTGAAGAAATATGATGATACTGATGGGTAATGGAGGAAATTAGGGGTATAGCTGGAGGAGTCCAGGACTGTATTAATTTTTTTAGGTAAGAAGTTTGCCCCTCAGGTAGTGATTTCATGGATAGCGGCCATTTTGGCGGACTAATAAAGTCGCTATCCAAGGGGCCCCACTGTATACTGTATTGTATACAGAGAGATGAGAGAGAGTACCCAAATTGCAAACCTTGTATAGTGTAGTAATGAAGAAGCACAGGCAAAATCTATACGTAGCATTTTTCTGTCAATTAAGGATTGTCTCAGCAGAAGCTGTGTTTCAACGAAGTTGCCAAGTGTTGTTCATCTCCTCGTCTCAGAGTTACTTGTCTCCCTATTGTTTGTATCTACGGCCCTCTTTCTTATTATGTTCAGTAAATCACCTCTTTATTAAGACTGTAGTGAGAAGAGTGAGTGTAAATATGAAGACCAAATAATGAATGTAAAACTAATGTGTGCGGGCAGTCTGCACATTTGTCACCAGGGTGTGTACACTATTTACGTACATAAACCCACACAGTCATCAAGCTTACACTCCACCAGTACAGAGTATACCTCACTCTTATCTCACAGCTTTCACCCTTTCCCCCCCTCCCACTCACCCACTTATTATTCTCAAGCTTTAATGGTTTTCAGTAAGCCTCATCTTTATTAAACTGCCAGGATGCAACACTTTCACAGAGAATCAGACGAAACAATGAACAAAATCTTCAGTAAAAGGCATTTTAATGTTTCTTCTGTGTGTTTCCAATTTCCTGATAATGACAGTAAATATTGGTATAGATCTGATATCAGAAAAAAATACAAATATCAGCGATATCTCAGTTTGGCGAATTGTATTGGTTACAGCACTAGCCCACAAGAAACTGTTGGGCCTGTCATGCAGTGTGGCCACCAAAAGACTGCACTGCATAGAGTGATTGGATGGTGGGTGCCTCATCTTACTACCAAGGGTCAGCCATATTAAGAAAAGTATGAGATGTCCATCAGAGATTTCATAATGAATATTGTTTGCTTAATAATGAAATTCATTTATTTACTGTTGTTATGTATTTTCCAGAATGATGGCCCTCCCCCTGATCCAGTCTACCGTTTTCTGTCTGACCCAGAGAGGGATGGCATTGAAGAGAGGAGAGACCAGAAGGGCAGGGGAGGAAGAGGTAGAGGCAGAGGCAGGGGGAGAGGTAGGGGAGGAGGAGGAGAAGGAATAGGTACTAGGGAAGGGGAAGGAGAGGAAGGAGGGGGAGGGTTTGAGAGGAGAGAATGCTGGGGAAGTGGAAGAAGAAGGGGAGGAAGAGGAGGGAGAGGTGGAAGAAGGGAGGAAGAAAGTAGGGTAGAGATGGGTTCATGTGATGTAGAGGGAGAGGAGGGAGTAGGGAGGTTGGAGAAAGGTGAGAGGTTGGGGAGTGGGAGGGGGAGGAGGAGGAGGGTAGTTGGAAGAGGAGGAATGAGTAGAGAAGAGGAAGTTGATGAGGGAGGGGAGTATGAGAGAGGTAGCAGGGGAGGAAGGGGAAGATGTTATGTTAACAGAGGAAAAGACATAAGAGGTGGGGGAGGAGAGAGGGTCGGCGAAGAGATTGAAGGAACAGAAGGAGGAAAACTAAAGGAAAACGAGGAAACATCCAAACCACGCTCGTTATTTGCCTCCCGTGATATCCGCTATTACCCTGATGACGAGACAGATAAGGAACGGGAGAGAGAGAATAGGTGGGGAGGGGGTAGGCGGGGGGAGAGGGAGGATGTGGGGGAGTGGGATGGGGGTTGGGGAGGCAGAGGTGGTCGGTGGGGGGACAGGGAGGGCAGGGGAGGGAAAAGAGATGGGAGGTGGGGAGAGCGAGAAGGAAGGGGAGGCGGAGTTGGAGGGCATGGGAGAGACGATAGGGATGGGGGAGGGTATAGTAGGGAAGGTGGAAGGTTTGGTAGAGATGATAGGGAGGAGAAAAGAGGAGGGGGAGGATACAGCCAAAATCGCTTTGACAACGAGTATGAAGAAAAAGGAAGAACAAGGGGAAGAGGAAGAGGTAGAGGAAGGGTAAGTATTGTACAGTTTTGATCATAGAAAAATGCAAACACTCTTCACTTAATATCAAGAATGTGTGATAGTGATGTGTGCAGGCAGAATGCAGTGTTTTGCCCTCAACAGCTGAACAGAATAATCTTGTGAATGTCTGAATAAGATTCATGGGCAGGTACATAGCAACAAAAGGATAAATTAAATATTTTGACAATTAGGCTTTCTCCCAAGGAAAACCATTTTTGCCACCCAAAGTATAGTGTAATACTTAGGTGAATCAATATCAATTGTTGCTTTTGCCCCAGCTCAATGTGAGTCTGGTGGCTTCAGGTCATAGTTGCCCTTTGGCAGTCCACCATCCTCTTTCAGTGACAGCGAGGGGGTTTAGGTGTGTTTGTAGAACATGATGATGCCAGTGCCATCATGTGTTCTTCATATCAGTGAAAGGGTTAATCAGAGTAAAAACTTTTAATCTGCCAACTAGTGTGTATTGTCATCACTGAACAAAAGTTTTTGATGTTAGCCTGAATTATATGTCTAGGTAAGCTCATGGCATCATAAAGATAACGTATAATAGCTTTGTACAGTAATACATTGACTGTTAGGGTTTCTCTCACCTTAGCAAAACTATCTTTTGTTGGCCTTCATGAGATACTCTCATGTATCCGTATCAGCAGAATCACTTAACTCAAGACTTTTATAGTCAATTTTTACCTGCCAAAACTGTCTTGTGTTGGCCTTCAGGAGATACTCAAGTGTATCCGTATCAGCAGAATCGTTTGACTGAAGACTTTTGTAGTCCATTTTTACCAGACAAAACTGAGCCACTCACAACTTGAGTACAAAGTCATGGTTACATGAAATTCATTGCCATCACTTGATCATCAGCTAAACTGAGAGGGGTTAGGATTTTTTTGCCAGGTTAGAACAAACGTGCTTATGGCATAACCTGTCATGTGCCACAGCTGTAAATATACGGTCTGCCATGTGTGTGCACAAATTGTCACAGCCATAAATATACAATCTTCAATTGAAAAATTTGCCAAAAATCAAAAATTCAAATTTGATGGGAGATTGTTGGTAGGCTTAGTCCCGCACCTCTGTAGGGCTGGTACCAACGCTGTGACTCACCCATGCCGCTCGGTTAGCCATCTCCTCAGTCCTGCTTTGACTGTGAGTGAGTGAGCATCATGTCGCACTGAGGTCTTTCCCAACGTGAGATTGACGATCTCCTGATGGTGCCCATTGATGGTAAAAGTGATTCACCAGTTGATGATGATGCTGATAAAGACTGTGAAAACACTTTTTTAGATGAATAATTATTAACTCCTGAAGCATCAGCTTGAGGAGAAATATAGAGGAAAGAAGGGAACTGTACTTTGTTTCTGTTGATTTAGACAGGGCCTTTGAAAGAGTCCCTAGAGAGGTGGTGAGGTGGTCAGTGAGAAAGCTTGGGATTGAGGAGTGGCTGGTTAGGGTTGTTATGGCCATGTACTTGGGTGCTCACACTCAGGTATGGGAAATTGGAGATTTGAGTGATGAGTTTTCCATGATTGTTGCTGTGCATCAGGGATCAGTTTTGAGCCGCTTGTTGTTTTCATGGTACTTGAAGCCCTCTCATGTGATGTCAGAAATAGACTCCCGTGGGAGATGTTGTATGCTTATGATTTGGGGTTGGTTACAGAGAATGGTAGGGAGGCAGAGGAAAGATTTAGGAAGTGGAGAGATGGTATGGGGCACAAGGACTTAAGAGTAAATGCAGATAAAACAAAAGTGATGGTATCTAGGGCTGAGGGCGGTACTGTCAAAGAAGTGGGAGAGTGGCCATGTGCAGTTTGTCACAAGGGCGTGGGAAGTAATTCTATCTTGTGCAGTGTTTGTGATAAGTGGGTGCATAGATGTGGTGGTATTAGAGTTAGGCTGCCAGATAATGCTGATTTCATGTGTGCAGTGTGTCGGGGAGAGCATGCGGAGATTGTCAGGTGTGAAAGGATTGAACTTGCTGGTGAATCTCTTGAGTGTGTGAAAGAGTTTTGTTATTGGGAGACATGTTATGTGCTGGAGGTGGGGCAGGAGCTAACTTTCTGGCTAGAGTGAGGAGTGGGTGGAAGAAGTTTAGGGAGCTGTTGCATCTCCTGACATTGAGAGGGCCCTCTCACTTTGCTAAGGGATCTTTGTATGTTGCATGTGATAGGAGTGTAGTGCTGTGTGGTAATGAGACCTGAGCAGTAATGGAAGAGGATATTCTCAGGCTCAGACATACAGAAATGGCAGTGATTAGGTGGATGTTCAGTGTGTCCTTGAGGGGGGGCCTGGGGGGGGGTAGGTTTACGATGGAAGAGTTAAGTAGGCTGGGACTCGAGTGTATTGGTGTTGTGATGAGGAGAGATAGATTGAGATGGTTTGGGCATGTGGAGAGGATTGGAGATGATAATTGGGTGCAGAAAGTGAGAAGTGTTAATGTTGGGGGTAATTGGGTGCAGAAAGTGAGAAGTGTTAATGTTGGGGGTAATTGGGTGCAGAAAGTGAGAAGTGTTAATGTTGGGGGTAAGGTAGTGAGAGGTGGACCGAAAGAGACCTGGGATGAGGTCATTGAGTGTGACCTTAGAGGTAAGGGACTAAATAGGGAAGTTGCCAGAGATCAACAGCGTGGAGAGCCACCATTAGGTGACCAAGACTGATGCATGCAAGCATGTTGGAGCCTTCAGAAACGAAAACGATTCACCTGATATGCCATTCACTCACATGGTGTAATGTTTCCCCACACATCATTATGCTTGGGGACAGTTTCCACATCATCTGGATACCTTCCGAGAGTGTCCCTGAGTCATTTGGGATAATTACCCAAGGAGAAAATGCCAATCTTCTACCTCAACTTATTGGGTGTCACGGACAGGCCAAACAATTCAGCAGATGGCCAAGAACAAATCGACCTCAAAATTGACCTTTTAGGCTTCTGTGAGTACTTTTATGGTTGTTTTCGATGTTTTCTCATCATTCCTAACTCAGCTGACAAAAAAGAAAAAAAATAGTCGATAATTGGCAGGCACCATGGCTCTGTGAGGGTCACATGTTGGCTGGCACATGGTGGGTTAAGCTTGAAGGTAGAAAAAAAAAAAATCATAGTGATTGATGGAGAGTTTCTAGTGAAAATAATTCTTAATTTCCTGCAACTTAAGTTGGCATCACACTTGGCAGAAAACGGCTAACATGTTAGCTGTTTTTGTGAGGTGAATGACGAACAGTCGATGGGATTCTGCTTGCTAGAAGATTTGTTGTTGAGATGAGCATTCATATGAGCTAAAAATTAGTTTTTCAAATGTTTTTTAATTGTGACTAAAATATTCCATAAGCTTGAGATAAATCAGATTAAAAACAGCTCACAAAATTGACCAACATATTAGCCACTTTTACTCAGTGTTAATGCAGCTGTAACAGTGAAGCACACAAAGTTAAAAGAAGATGTAAATAATCATCAGCGGAGCAGTGGGAATTAGCTTCCTGTCATTAGAAGTACTGTGCTTAGTGTCTTTAAGTTTGCCATCTTAGTTGAGTACAGAACAGTACTGTTTATCACTTCCAGTGTTTCACTTGCATATTCATATTTTGTACACAGTTCTGTCAGGCTTCTGCCATTTTTCATAAAATATTTTTTTTTTTATTCCCCCCCCCATCATCATCATCATCACAGGTGTATGAAATACAGTATTTGCATTTGGTATAAAAGTGGCCATAGATGTTTTCATGCTTTCTTCCCATTAGCTACTAGTCAGCTATTCCAAAGTGGGATCAGATATGAAAGTTCCCAGTACGAAGCCAGTACATTAGTCACAGTATCCCTGACATATTGCCATACAGCATAGTCTTATACAAGCAGTTGTCATTATAGGTAAGTGATGCTCAGAATTGGGAGAAAATGTCAGTTTAACTATATAGGTAGCAAGGTAGTGCGGAAATTTCAGCAGACAATTTTAAAAAGTGGTTTATAATAGTGACACTTTACTGTGCTTCAAATCTGCAAAAAAATTACTGAAGGTTCTGTGTTTTGGTGTATGCAGGGTGGGTCTCACCAGCGAGAATATGAGCAGTGGAAGGCAGAGCGCCGCGCCATTGATGAGGCCAGAGTGTCACGTGGGAGGACAGAAGGTGGAGCCTGGCGCCGCGAGTGGGACGCAGACAAATCTAATCAGGGGTTCGTGGTGGCAACCCTGCTTTGCTGTACAGCCACTTATCACTTAGCGAATGGGGATGGTATTTGTGTTGTATTAGGAAGCCCTATAATACATATTTACTAACAGTGAAGTATGCATCTTATACCATAATACTCTCATGTGCTTTATTTATATGCTGTACAATGTTTGTGGATGTGATAAAAAGCAATAAGAGAAATACACTAAGGTGGAGAGGAATGAGAGCAAGAGACTGACAAGGAAAGTGTATGTGAGTGAGGTGGAGGGGGGGGAAGGGAGGGGGAGGCTAAGGATGAGATGGAGGGATGGAGTGGAGAGGTATATGAGAGAGGGGTGTGTGAGCTGGGAGCAGGGCAGTGAAATGCTGGGGGACAGGACAACATGGAGGTGATTTGTTTTATGGCCACCCCTTATGGGATTAAGGCATCTAGCAATGAATAGATAGACAGTATTTTGATTTGGACATTTAACTCAGATCTTGCATCTCTTACCATAATAATCTCATGTGCATTATGTATAAACTGTACAGTATTTTGTTAGTGACATTTAATTCAGATCGTAGTGTTTGTGAAGGCTACAACATTCCTGCATTAGTGAGCCGTCTCATCTCATATCTAAATACAGTACTCTTATGTGCTTTATTTAAATACCATACAGTTATTTGATATGGACACTTAAGTCAGATCATTCATCTTATACCTTAAATTTAGGAATGTCCGGAAAGATAATGAACTTTTTAAATAGTGAGCCAGCGAGCTAGCGCACTGTAGTATGCTTGTGATGGAAGCACTGTGAAGCGGCAACTTTGAGCTTTAGTCTAACGTTAACCACATCACACCAGATCACTTAGACATCAAGGTACACTTGCATAAGTGAATGTGTGTTTAGTGCACATGCAAGTTGAACGATGAAGGATCATGAATAGCAATGTGTTTGCATGAAATGCTGTTTCATATATGGAAAAACTTTTATGGAGATGTTTTGGATGTTGCAACAGGCTTATGGGGAAGATTGCTTGACCCCTACACAGCGTCACAAGTGGTTCCAGCAGTTTAAATTGGGAAGGACATCCACCGAAGACGATCCCAAATCAGGACAAAATTTCACGTCAACAGATAGCAATCACATTGGAAAAGTACATGCTGTGATCCATGAAAATCGTTGCCTGACTGTCCATGAAGTTTCTGACGAAGTAGGCATCTGTAAAAGTTCTTGCTACACAATTTTATCTGAAAACTGAAGATGCATTGTGGCATCGTGTTGCCGCAAAATTTGTGCCACATCTACTGACAGATGAGCAAAAGGAGAAACCACATTACAGTCAGTCAGGAGCTCTTTGATTGTGCGAATGCTAATAAAAACATTCTGAAAAATGTCATAACAGGTGATGAAACATGGGCGTATGGCTACAGTGTTGAAACTAAAAGGGAGTTATCACGGTGGGTTTAAACATCATCTCACACACACATACACACACACACATACACACACATACACACACACACACACACACAAAGTCATTCAAATGTGAAGGTGTTGATCATCTTTTTTTTATGGGAAGGGCATTGTTCATCACGTCCTAAAGGATTTGAGGGAGGCAGTGCGAAGGAAGAAGCCTGAGGCATGGAGAAACAAAACCTGGATGCTGCACCATGACAGTGCACCTGCTTACACATCACTCCATGTCCATGACTCTTTGGCAAAGCATGAGACGACTGTCATCCCCCAGCCACCCTACTTTTTAGATTTGGCCCCTGTGGACTTTTTTTTTTTTGTTCCCTGTGTTGGAATCTGCCTTGAACATATGCCGTTTTCAGATGCTTGATGAGATAAAATTTGCTACAAGAATTGTGCACCATCCATGAAAATGCATTCCAGGATGTGTTCCAGAACTGGAAGAAATGTTAAGAAAGTTGTATGAACAGTGGAGGGGTGTGTTTTGAAGAAGACAAATCTAATTAAATTGTAAGTAAAGCAATAAATATGTTTTTGAAGAGTTCAATTTCCTTTTGGACAGACTATGTAATCTTATTTGTATTATGATATGGTCTTTAAGTCAGATCATCTAAAATCATTTCACAAGATACCCTGCTTCTTCTTATGGAACCCCCATATTGGGAGTTGGTCATGGTACAATAATTTAAATTATCCAGTATTATTCAGCCAACTCACGCACCAGATATTGCAGAACGCCGGATGTTGTATAGGTACCCCCAGTCGGCTACCCATTCAGCATCAAGCTGGAAAATGTACCACTACCTTAAGCTATCCATCTTGACCCTCTATCCTAAAAATTTTCCAACAATATTTCCCATGAATGAAAGATTAAAACTAAGCATGAGAAACAATATAGTACTGATACAGTACACATAGTACAGTAATACAGTACTTTGAGGAGCTGTTAAATGAAGAAAATACCTATGAGATAGAAGAGATGGGAAAAGTTGAAGGGCCAGTTGCAGTGATAACAGGAGTTGAAGTGGAGATAGTCTCAAAGGAAATGAAGACCGGGAAAGCTCTAGGCCCAACAGGTATAACAGCTGATCTGATAAAAAAGGCTGGAAGTACTGGTGTAAAAGAATTAACAAGGATTTTTAATAACATCATAGTAGGAGAACAGCCACCTGAGGACTGGAGAGATAGTTGGACAGCACCAATTTATAAAGGCAAAGGAGATGCCTTTCTGTGTGGAAAGTACCAAGGGGTCAGACTGTTGGAGCATGGAACGAAGATATTTGATAAGGTGCTGGAAGGAAGGCTGAAGCAGATAGTGAAGTTAGATAACCGTCAGTTTGGATTTTGCGCAGGTAAATCCACAATAGATGCAATATTCATCATGAGACAGTTGCAAGAAAAGTTTCAACAGAAGAGGAAATGCTTGTACCATGTGTTTGTGGACCTGGGAAAAGCTTTTGATAGAGTACCAAGGAGAGTTATAGAGTGGGCCTTGAGAAGACAGAATGTGCCTGAGAGACTCATTGCAGCTGCATGTCTCTCTATATTGATACAAGATCAAAAGTCAAGACAATAGCTGGAACATCAGGAAATTTTGGAATAGTTGTTGGGATACATCAAGATTCACCACTTAACGTTTAACGTAGTAATGGAGGAGGCAACACGGGAATGTAGGGGGGAAGGCCCATGGTAATTGCTGTATGCTGATGACCTAGTGCTGACAGCGGAGACTAAGGAAGAAGTGGTAGAAATGTTTAATAGATGGAAAAATGGAATGGAGAAGAGGAGATTGAAAATAAATATGGATAAGACAAAGGTAATGGTGACAGGCAAGAAACCAGTAGAAAGAATTCAGTCAGGAAAATGGCCATGTGGATGCTGTGGCAGAGGAGTAGGAGTGAACTCAGTGTTGCAGAATTTGAGAAGAGTGCAAAATTTTTGCTGCCCAGCCTGCATAAGAAGAGAGGCGGAGGGAGATGAAGCAGACGATGTGCTAGAGGTGAATGGGGGCACACTACAGGAAATGCAGCAGTTCTGCTATCTAGGCAATGTATTGGACTGTGAAACTGGGGTGGAGAGATCAGTTAGAACAAGAGTGGCATCAGCATGGTTAACCACTTAACCGCGGGTCGTCACTGTGGTGATGGTCGGTGGCAATGGATCAAACCGTGGGGCGTCACTTTGGTGATTCTGTGTTGTTTTGAATTTGCTGGGGCTTTCAAGATATAAATATATATATAAGAAAGTAAGGGAGAAGCCTAAGTGATATTTATAATCACCTGGAACTGCCTAATTTATTATGTATTGTCTATATTTTCAGCGACTTATTTCATAGCATATACGTTAGCAGCTGACATTTTCAATCCTTGGCTACCCAGATACGTACATCATACAGTTCAATGTCGCCCTTCAAGATGGAATCACGTCGCCGTCGCGCCTCTTCATTTCCGCCGCTTTTGTGGCCATTGTAAAATGCCCTGTGACTTTTACCCCTACTAAACATCGTGTGGGAAGCGGTAAATGACTGTTGATATATATAAGTGTAATAGAGTACTGTAAATAATAAAGTGTGAGTGTGTTTATGAATAAGAAATGACCGAATACGAGCTGCGAAGTAGTTCTATTGGGAGGCTTGTATGCGCTCATATTTTAAATTGCTTTCACAGTGTTTTTTTGTGGGAGTATGGATTCCAAACTACTTGGAAATAATTTCTAGTGATAATATTAGGCATTGGTATTCATATTACGGGCTGTCGGGAAGTGTAAATTGGAGACATCGTTACACAACTTCAGAATTCTTCACAAGTCCTACGGTAGTTGACAAAAGCTCAACAAACATCCCAGGAGAAAGCTGAAGGTATGTGCCATATGCATATTTAATTATGATGTTCTAGGACTAATAACTGATTTTTGGCAGTTATTTTTAAAAAGTCAGTCGGAGTGCGAATTACCCGTCGGGAAGGGCATGAATCGCCTCCATCAACCCTGCGGTTAAGGGGTTAAAGTGGAAGGAAATAGCTAGCCTACTGGTCAACAAACACATACCACTGAGACACAGAAGTAAAATATGTGAGTCCTGCATTAGACCATTATTGATATATGGTGCTGAAACACGGGCTTTGACAGATAGACTGACGATTGTTCTGAAGAGTACTGATCGTAGAATGTTAAGATACATGGTGGGAGTGAGATGGGAGGACAGAGTTTTGAGTGAGGAGGTAGCCAGAAGAAGTGGGGTGAAGGATCTCAATATCATCTTGAGGCAGAAGCAGCTTAGATGGTTTGGTCATGTAAGGAGGAGTGAGGACGGGAGCTGTGTGAGAATAGCAGAGGAACTGGAAGTGGTGGGACGTCGACCGCCAGAAAGACCTGGAAAAGTGTTGTAGTGCAAAATATGGAGAGACTGGGTATTGGAGAAGATTTACTCCAGGATAGGAAGCAGTGGAGAAAAGCCATCGCACGTCCAACCCAATTTGAAAATGGGAACAAAAGGGCGAAAATCGAAGATGATGAATACAGCACTGTATGTGATATAATCATAATCCTAACTAGAGGTGTATCGGATGTCTAAAAATGCGGATGTGCGGATGCGGATCCAGATGAGGATATAAACTTTTTAAAATTGCGGATGCGGATATTCAAAAATATTTTTTTGCGGATGGGGATGCGGATGCGGATGTCTGATGACTATATCCTCACGGATGCAGATGCGGATGTGGATTATTTTTAAATATTTTAAGATAGGCATTTTAAATTGTTAACAACAACTTTCAGCCACATAAGTCAAACTTATGTGTTACCAGAATGTGGGACGTGCACCTAACTCGTCATGCATCCCACCAACCACTCCCCAACCTCCACCCTTTGGAAAATGGTAAAGTTACATTAAATTTAAATAAGTGCAAACGTAAATTGAAGTTAGTATATGTATTATGTATAGTTTATTAGGATACTCACATTGCACATAAGTTCAGTATCTGAATTTCAACAAAGGCAAATTACTCTTCAAAAACAAAGGTTCCTCTGATTTATCTGCGTGAATACTCTTGCGTTCTTCATCATAGAATAATCCAGCCCCACTGAATAGTTGTTCACTTGGAACGCTGCTTGCGGGACAACAGAGATAATATTATGTGTGTACCACTTTCACTAAATCAGGGTATTCTCTTCTGTTTTCACTCCACCATTTTCAGAGTATCTTCATTTGTTCCTTAAATTCTCTTTTGTTTGTGATACTTCTTTATTTCTTCCATTGAAATTGTACCTGGTGGCTCATCATATTCGTCACTCCTTGATGCGAGTATTATATTCATTGCATTTAATAGTGTTCCACTTGTACTTGGTGTATGGCTGGTAGGCCAAAACTACGGTAAATGCTATACAGCTGTATTCTTTTTCATAATATTATTTAGAATAACAAT
>JAGKTI010021433.1:5106-15751 GCA_018397915.1 Birgus latro | reverse complement strand
GCTACTGCTCACATTTTCAGCAATTTGCTTCACCTCTTCTTGTTTGTCTGTTTCATTCCTGATCTTGTTATGGACATAATTTCCATAACAAGATGAGGATTGAAACAGACAAACAAGAAGAGGTGAAGGAAATTGCCGAAAATGTGAGCAGTAGTTAGGAGGAGATGGAGGATCCTCCCCTCACCACCTCCCCTGACTCGCCCGCCACCGCCCCCTCCACCTTCACTGGTTTGTAGTATAACAACTTGGCATTTGTGAAATAACCGTTATTCATGCGAATCCAAACTTTATTATTGAAACGGGTGATGAGGGTGGCGCGTAGTGGAGAGGCAGGTAGTGCACTCGAGGATCACACGGGAAAACACTGGTTTTTCTCCTGGTGCCTCACGTCATGTGGTTTGTCTCGTGTACAGTGGATCCCCGATAAATGAAAATTCGATTTTATGAAAGCGATGAATATAGGACAAATTCCACTATAGGGAAGGTATCTGTCTCGATGATACGATAAGCGACACGAAAGGAAGTACGAAAATTCAAAATGGGCGTGCTGGCCAATGCCGTGCTCGCTTGCGGCGAGACCATCACAACAATAAGAAGACTATTCGCCATCAGGACTTTTCAGCGTCAGGACAATTCCCCGTCATTTATTTACATCAGTTAATTTAGCAAGTTCAGTAATCCCTCCAATATCCGTTGTAATAGAGCCAAAGGCATGTCCGGATATTGGTTTTGTCCGGATATTGGTCCTGAAGCTCCAGCACTGGTTTTTCATGACCCTAACCTAACCTAACCTAAATCAGAAAACTACCTTCCTACCTCCCTAGTGGACATGTATAGCACTTATTTAGGTCCCTTTTCACATAAATAATGCACACATAGCATGAATTTATTGAATTTTAACCAAAAAATGATGATTTAGGGGTGAGTGAGTCATAGGAGCTCAGAACTTGCCAGCATAGTATAAGTAAGTATCGGACATGGAAATCATCTTTTCTCACATTTTATGCACTAAATTATTGGATACAAAGCATCAAACACAGTAAATGTTGTTAATTGCTACCAGAAAAATGGTTAGGTTAGGTTAAGTTAGGTTAGGTTTGGTTAGGTTAGGTTAGGTTAGGTTATGACCGGACATGAAATTCACTGCTTCAACATTTTTCATAGCTGGTGCACTTAATAACCATGCATGAAAGAATTAAATTAAAAGCAGGAAATTATGCTTAACACAATGTTAGGTTAGGTTAGGTTAGGACCAGACATGAAATTCACCGCTTCCACCTTTTTTCTAGCTGTTTTACTTAAGAACCATGCATGGCAAAATTAAATAGCAAGCAGGAAATTATGATTAACATTTTCGGTAATTTTTTTACACATGTACAGCATGATGAAAACACGTTAGGCATGAAAATCTTTATGGTAACCATAGGTTAGGTTAGGTTAGGACTGGACATGAAATTAACTGCTTCAGCCTTTTTTCTAGCTGTTTTACTTAAGAACCATGCATGGAAAAATTAAATAGCAATCAGGAAATTATGATTAACATTTTCGGTAATTTTTTAACACATGTACAGCATGATGAAAACACGTTAGGCATGAAGTTAGGGTACTTACGAACAAAAAGCGGCCGTCCTGATGTAATAACCCACTCTATCATCTCAGACTCTGACAGGAAGACGTTGCACCTGACACACCTTTCCACTTGAGAATCACCAGCACTTCTCACCAACACTTTCACCAAGGTTTTTTTTTTNACTGCTTCAACCTTTTTTCTAGCTGTTTTACTTAAGAACCATGCATGGATAAATTAAATTGCAAGCAGGAAATTATGATTAACATTTAGGGTAACTTCTTAACACATTAACAGCATCATGAAAACAGGTTAGGCATGAAAATCTTTATGGTAACCATAGGTTAGGTTAGGTTAGGACCGGACATGAAATTAACTGCTTCAACCTTTTTTCTAGCTGTTTTACTTAAGAACCATGCATGGATAAATTAAATTGCAAGCAGGAAATTATGATTAACATTTAGGGTAACTTCTTAACACATTAACAGCATCATGAAAACAGGTTAGGCATGAAAATCTTTATGGTAACCATAGGTTAGGTTAGGTTAGGACCGGACATGAAATTCACTGCTTCAACCTTTTTTCTAGCTGTTTTGCTTAAGAACCATGCATGGAAAAATTAAATAGCAAGCAGGAAATTATGATTAACATTTTCGGTAATTTTTTAACACATGTACAGCATGATGAAAACACGTTAGGCATGAAGTTAGGGTACTTACGAACAAAAAGCGGCCGTCCTGATGTAATAACCCACTCTATCATCTCAGACTCTGACAGGAAGACGTTGCACCTGACACACTTTTCCACTTGAGAATCACCAGCACTTCTCACCAACACTTTCACCAAGTTTTTTTTTTTTTTAATAACTGGAATAACATCACTTCACTGCACTGTACACAACAGTAAATTCCCGTGTGGTCTAGTGACGATCCATGGAGCCTTGTGAACTTCTCAGCAGCAGCTTTCAGCTCCGTTCCACGTACCAACACACCAGCAGCACGTTGTTGTCGATACGAAATCAACGTGGAGCGGTCGATGTCTGCATACTTAGGAGTAAACATCACCTTCCTCTGCACGTTTCGTCTGGTCTTCGATGCGAAATCAGCCGTGTACTGCTGTAGTTTGTCTCGGGACTTCTTGATATCAAACAAGGTGGAGCGAGGGAGGTTGAACTCACGTAAGATGCGCCCTGTTGACCAGCCGGCGTCCACCTTGTCCAATATCTGCCTCTTCTTCTCCAGAGTCAGAACCACTTTCTTCCTCTTCTCAGGAGGTGGGGCCATCATCACACACATGATGAAAAAGGTGAAGAGCAGTATCAAGCACTGTAGGAGGTAGGGTATCACCACAAAAGCAATCACTTCAGCCGCCATTTTCGGAGTTGTTCACGAGGGAGGAGGGGAGTGGGTAATGGCGACCGATAGTGGCGCCACGAGTGTAAACAGAGCGGATTGGCGCACACGGGAAATTCAAACTGACGCGGTCCCCAAAAATCGAAAATTAATCGATTTTTTTCAGATTTTTTTGCATTTTGGGGGTCGGGCAGCCCAGAATATCGGAATAGTGAGTATGTCCGAGTATTGGACGTCCAAATATTAGAGGGATTACTGTATATTAGTTTTCAAATTATATGAGTTATATAGCTAATGGTGGTTTATTCTTTTATAATAAAAGCAAAATATGGCATCAAACAGCTGGTGGTAACAAAAAAAAAATATATAAATACTGTATATTGAAACGTGAATCAGGTGATGTATGCCCTGCATGCCATTGTCTAGGCAACTCACCTTTTACCAGTGATGTGGCCAGTAAAGACATGTCGTGCCACGGAATGAAATTCAAGGCCAGAGTGATTCCCCAATCAATGACCATGTGGAGGACAAAGTTTACATAGCGTTAGAGAAAGAAACAGTCAGAAATGATGATCAGGTAATGTTGCCAAGAAAGGTGTTGTATGTTGATGTGTTTGGCGAGTGAAACAGCTTATATTGCCTATATTATTGTGTTAAAACCAGTTCTCTTGTACTACATATAAATTCATACCATATAAATAAATAAATAAATTACTATTATGATTGGCTTGGAATAGTTACCGTCCCATAGATCACGTTTTCTCAGGAGCCTAGGCCCATAAAAAAACACAGCTATGTGAGGGTATTCTTACCTGTAGCAACGTTTTAAAGGTCATGTGAGTGATTTCTCTATGAATTTTTGATGTTTCTCATAAAAAACGGAGGTTTCTAGCCCCCCCCCAAAAAAAAACGGGATTGAGGGAGGTAATTGTTTAAGAATCTGATGGGGCAGGGTCGGTTAACATAAGGCTTCATATGAGCATTTATATAAATGCCTTATAACCTCAAGTGACGATCGACATACTCAAAAATTATACGAATAGTCTTCATATTACGTCTATATTCTCAGCTAATCAATCAATCTGAACCTACTGAATCCAGAAATTACAATAAAAAGTACTGAAGACAGCTATCGGAGATGCCAGATTATAATTCAAAGTTGACTACAATGAGGCAGAAACAAGTTGATTATTGACTACAAGTGCAAATTATAAATTAATATCCACATCTACGCTATTCAGTGAACATAAACCTTGATAGTTCCCCGTGAAATAGTTATTATAGTATTAATCAATTAATATTAAGCATACAGTGTTTATAGAATGACAGAATCGTCCATGTTTTGACGGGGAATTGTCTAACGGCAAATTGACTTTATGGCGAATTTTCCCGGAACCAGTCCACGTCCCTCCTCGCAGCTTTGCTGCACGTGAGGATATTTTCGCAGCTCTACACATTTTCGTACTGTTTAGACATGCCTCCCATGCACCCTGCATCATCTCCAGCATCAGGGGAGCCCTCTGCAACAAAGAAGCAGCACCATGCTCTAACTCTGGAGAGGAAATTGGAAATTACACCACAAGGAAGGGTAGGAAGTCTCGGAGATTGGGCGTACTTTAGGCCTCGCAGCTTACACCGTTGGGACTGTGACCAGGAAAAAGGAGATGTACAAGATAATGGCCACTTCATTCTCTACTTCTACAGTTATTACTTACTTCAAAATAGGAGGGGTGTTGTTTAGGTGGGGGGTCCGAGGGGGGCCTAGAACGCATCCCCCCTTTTTATGTATATTTCAATGGGGAAAATTGCTTTAAAATACAAAATTTCACTTTACAAAAGCTTTTTCCAGTCCCTGTCCCTTTCGTATACCGGGGATCCACTGTACTGCATGTAGTGTACAGTAGTTATTGTGTTGTGAGCAGTTACCTGTACTGTTCAAGTTGTTCCATAAACAGCTCTGTTCTTTGGCTTTGTGTCTTAAGAAAATCCAGAAATATTCCTGAAGTTCTCTTTTGGCCATCGTGAAAAATATACCCCCACCATACATATGTATAAAAACACACTGGTCATTAGTAGGTGTAAAAAATAGTGAGTGAACAAAAATAAAATGTAATAAGTAGCTAACAGTTGGAATTTTAACTGATCACAAAGTGAAGTTTTAACTTGCCTTCAACCCCACAACTGAGGCTAGGCCTCAGAGCCTTCTGTCATTCCTCGGATTCTTCAGAGGTGGGTATATTTAATACTCGTCAGCTGTTTTGCCGTCCAAAGCTTGTTGGCCACCATGCAAAACGGTTTGGGTAGAGGTTGCTAGTGCCATGTAAAATGTATTTCATTCAAATGAATTTATGCAAAATGAGAGCCTACTGTATTAAGACTCATTGTTTGGAGAGTGTTAATGTGAAAGGGCATCTCATTATAAAAGAACATCTCATTTTCAGAGCTGGAAGGGCAGATTGAAGCTCTACGAGACACACAGCGGAAATATTCACAAATCCTTCGACTGGCAAGAGCCTTATCCTCTCATTTTTACCATGTTGTGCAAACACAGCAACAGCTTGGTGATGCCTTTGCTGATCTGGCTCAGGTGGGACCTTATCATCCGTTTGTATCATAGTTTGACAAAATCGTACCCTAGATTGGTAGAAGCACTCATTGTTTATAATTCATTGTTGTTGCTAATTTTTAATCAAAACTTAAATGAATTATGTACTTATTTTTACAGAAGTCACCAGAACTCCAGGAAGAATTTATATACAATGCAGAGACACAGAGGACCCTCACTAAGAATGGTGAAACTCTTCTAGGTGCTTTAAACTTCTTTGTTTCATCCGTCAACACATTATGTAACAAAACAATGGAAGACACATTGCTAACTATCAAGATGTATGAATCGGCAAGGTATGTTTTTCTTCCGTGTTTTTGATACATGCATATTGTTGTAGCTCTGAGGTTTTCAGTAATTATTATTATGCCTTTTAATGGAGGAGTTTGATTTACAGGCAGTCCTTGTCATAAGTTGGGATGTATTGTGAAGCATCAGTTTTTCCATAAAATTAGTACTGTACTTTTGGGGGAGTGGCAGTAAGACTGTAACAGATAATTTTCTGCAGTTTACTGTGGAATTCAGGAAAAAGAAAAAGTCAAGATGACATGTAATGAGGACTTGCTGTAGCAGGGTAGATGTCCTCATGATCAACCACATATGGTGTAGTCAGCTGTGTAACACTAGCCGTATTTTGGCACTGGGAACTATACTTTTCCCTGAAATATGTAGCTTTTTTTTTTTTCTTCCTTTTGCCAGATTATTATGTTCACCTTAGTGTAGACCTTAAATTGGAGGGATTAAAATATATAATAGCCTTCATTAACTTCTAAACAACTAAAGATCCTTCATAAATAAAAAAAAATTGTCAGATGGTAGTGTAAATAAAATGCAGTTATGTCATTGTGTTGAAGAGTTTCATCACATGCATACAGAAGCTTCAGAACTGAATACTGTTCCAGTTTTGCCCATGTCATGTATGAGTGTCTGGAATGAAAGAGCTGTAGATGACATAAGTGGAGGAAAGTAGTGATTTTATTTGGAACAAAAAAATGTGATGTTATTCTGCAGGACGACATAAATAGAGGAACCAACTGGATGATGTAAATGGTGTGATTGGGTATAGAAGATAATTATTAGCTAGGTGTTTGGTAGGGATAGGTCAGGGTGGTTTGAATGAATAGAAATATTGGAGGAAAATAGCTATGTAAATAGGTGTATGAGTATAAATGGGACTGAGAGAAGAATGTGTGGCTGGAACAGAATGAGGGATTGACAGATAATCATGAGGCCAAGGGTTTAGCTAGGGAAGTAGCAGAAAGTCAGGTAGTCATCGGCAGAAGTTTGCTGATCCAGTATTCCCTGGCCAGCATGTGTTTTGCCTTCCATTTTCTCCATCTTCCCTAAGTACCAAAGTGTATCCATTTTTGTTATACTTTTATTTTTTGCTTCATATTGCAATCATAATTTTTCACACACGGTAATACTTTCCATCACCGTGCAGGCAAGGAAGTGCTAGCAAACTTTGAGCATAATAGTATCTTGGAGAGCTGGTGTTCGGTCAACCATGGCTTACATATGTATGCCGTAAAATTGCATATGATTGATGATGTTAATGATGATGATTAGAAGAAGGATAATGATGATGATGATGCTTTGCAAGTGCATGGGAAAGGGGCAAGGAAGTGGTTGGTTTGTTGAGGAATATTATTGTAATTGTTATTGTCATTGTTACGTAGACTCGGGGAGAAATGAATCCAGTAGATTGCAGGTTGAGGTTTCCCTTCGCCCACAGCCATCTCATTTTAGTTGATGAAGGGATGAAGGAAAGGAATTTCTTTTATGAAGGTACATTGGCAGTAATCAAACTGCCACAGCCCTTCAGTCATTGATAGAAATTTAATATCCAGTTTAGTACTTTTTAAACCTGCCCTTGCATCTCCTGACCTCTCTCAGCTTATTAGATAATGAATTCTTCAGGTTTTATAGGACTGAGGGAGGGGGGGAATATTGTTCCACAAGTCAAAGATGGCTGTCTCCGGCAATGAGCTAGAGTCCTTTCTTTGTAATATTGTTCCACAAGTCAAAGATTGCTGTCTCCAGGTACGAGCAGGCATCCTTCCCTTGTAATATTGTTCCACAAGTCAGAGATGGCTGTCTCCAGCAATGAGCTAGCATCCTTCCCTTGTAAACCTGTTGTGGTGATATTCCATAAACTTTATATGGGATTTAAATCCTGGAAATTTATGGGCCAGTTCCAGAAAAATGTAATGGCCATTGGTTTACAGATCTTGCTAAATAATAGGGTGCATCATTTTGAATGATGATTTTAGCATGACACAGTTGAAATACATTCGACAAGTGGTCATCAGGGAGCTATTAGGAATTGTGGCTTATATAGGCTGCTTAGTCTGAGGGAGCAAAACCAATGTCTCCACTCCGTTTTACTGAAAAAGTCCCAGACTCTAAGTGAGCCACCCTAATTCACCCATCAGCATTGTTTATATACCCATATTTATCAGTCCTTCACCCTTCATTCATGCCATATGTTTAAACCATCTCAATGAATATTTCCTAACTACACTTGGTAAGGCTTACCATCCCCCTTTGCTTAACTATTTCAGTGTTTCAGTAACACAAAGAGTAGGCCAGCATACTTTCCAATACAAGTTTCTCTAACTGTTAACACCAACATGCACTTTACACACTACATTTTCTGTTCAAAATTCAACCAAAATGGAGTCCCCAGGGGGTGAGGGACCATAAGTACCCCCACCATCCACCCCTCTCCTGGTGACGACCCAGCAAGATGCCTGGAACCACTGTCTGACTCATTTCTTCATGTCTGCAACATTTACAGCCTTTCCTCTAACTTTCTCTGTTGAGCACCACCTCTCCCACTCTAAACCTCACCTTCTCTTCCTAACAGACTCAGCTGTCTGAGGCAACTGATAGCATACCCTTCTCTGTATCCTCCTACTTTCTCAGTACTCATTTCATAGCCAAAGGTGGCTTTTGTGTATATGTATGCATCGACTTATCTTGCTCTCGTGTTCCTGAACATGATTCTTCTGAATTTTCTACCCTCTGGCTTTGGCTTTTCTGTCATTCTCTGACTAAACATCTCTGTGCTGTTTACTTATCCCTTAATTCTATTGACTATGAAAAATTCTTTGACTTTCTTACTTCTAAGATGAAATACATCCCATCTATTCCTCCTTTCTGTTAAATCTCCATTCTAGGAGATTTCAGTGTTCACCACCACCTTTGGCTCTCCTCTCCTTTCACTGATGCATATGGTGAACAAGCCTACATCTTTTCTATCCTTGATGATCTAGAGCAGCTTGTACAGCACCCTGCCCGTATCCATGACTGCCTTGGAGAGAGTTCCAGCATACTTGATCTCTTCCTTACAACTGATCCTTCTGTTTATGCTTCAAATCTTTCCTCTCCACTGGGCTCCTCCGATTACAACCTTATCATCATAACCTGTCCTATTGCTCCAGTATGACTTGTTGACTCTCCAAAGAAATGTTGGTTGTGGTACTTTGGAGCTGCTGATTGGGAGACCCTCAGGCAGTACTTCTTTGATTTTCCCCGGAATGATTATTGCTTTCATGGCCGAGAGCCATCTCAGTGTGCCATGCGCATTACTGAGGTTATTCTCATGGGCATGAAAGCAGACATGCCTTTCTCTTATCCTAGGGCTAATGCAAAAAACCTTGGTTTAATCACGCTTGTTCTAATGCTGTCCACAACAAGGAGAAGGCCTACAGAAGGTACTGGAACCAACCCACCCGTGAATCTCATCTTTTTTATGTTTCTGCTAGGAATCGTGCTAAGTCTGTTCTTCACTCTGCTAAAAATAATTTTGTCCATTCATCCATCCATCATCCAATCCTATGTAGCCCCACAGAGGAGCATAGGAGCCTGGGACTAGGCAAGTTGGTCCTAACGTTTAAGACGAGAGTGACCAGCCTCACTCATCCCTTAGTGGCATTATATGAGCAATAAACCCAACCACTCCTTGGATATAAGCCTTCACCGACTCAGTCCGATTGGAGTTCAGTAATTACCCACTAAACCACCAGGTGCCAAAATTTGGTTATATGGTTACCACCCAGCGTAGTAAATGGTTTCCGGGTGTACAGGAAACCATTTGGCTTGTCACTCAGTGTAGAGTCACCCACAGGCAGAAGGACGGTGAAAGAATGAAGGAAAGAAAGTAATTTCATCTGTACTAAATTCTCTGAATCCTCCAACTAAAAATCTTCCCACTCTGTCTGGCACCTTGCCAAAAACCTTTCTAACAACTTTACTTCTTCATCCTTCCCTCCTCTTTTCTACTCTGATGGCTCTGCAGCTATTTCTTCTTCTGATAAAGCAGAAGGATGGAGAGCGAGAGACTGACGAGGAGAGTGTATGTGAGTGAGGTGGAAGGGGAGGCCAAGGATGAGATGGAGGGATGGAGTGGAGAGGTATATGAGAGAGGGGGGTGTGAGCTGGGAGGAGGGCAGTGAAATGGTGGGGGACAGGGCAACATGGAAGCGATTTGGTTGTGGCCACCCCTTAAGGGATTAAGGCATCTGGCAGTTGATAGATAGATAAAGCAGAACTCTTTGCTCAGACTTTCACCTCCAATTCCACCATAGACGATTCCAGTGCAGTTCTCCCATCACTTCCCTCCTCTGACTTCCTTATGGCAGACATTAAAATTTCTTCAACTAATGTATTTTCTGCCATGACTGGCCGCAATACTAACAAGACATATGGGCCTGATGGGGTCCCTCCTATTGTCCTCAAGAACTGTGCTTCTCTGTGCATACATCCTGCTTAGGTAAACTCTTTCGTCTTGGTCCATCAACTTGTACCATTCCATTTTGCTGGAAGTTTGCTCTCATTCAACCTGTCCTAAAGAACAGGTGACCATTCCCAGCCTTCTGACTATAACTCAATGGCTTTAACATCCTGTATTTCAAAAGTTTTTAAGTCTATTCCTATTTCTTAACAAAAAATTTTTAAAGCATCTTTCCTATCACAATCTTCTTTTTGATTGTCAGTATGAGTTTTGCTAGGGATGCTGCACTGGTGGTCTTCTCACTTACCTTTCAGACTCCTGGTCATCTTCTTTTCGGGACGATGGCGAAAGCTTTGCCATTGCACTTGACATCTCATAGGCTT
>JAGKTI010021432.1:0-15752 GCA_018397915.1 Birgus latro | reverse complement strand
GTGTGAGTTGGGAGCGTGGTAGTGAAATGGCAGGGGACAGAGTGACATGGAGGCAATTTGTTTGTGGCCACCCCGTGCGGGATTGAGGCGCCTGGCAATAGATAGATAGATAGATAGTTTTCTCCATCTGCTCATGATAGTTTTCTCCATCTGCTCATTTTTTTCTCCTTTCTCCACTATCAGTCTACCATTTTTATCTTTCACTCCTCCTACTAACTTCTTTATCACTCAGTCTAACTCTCTTTACCTCCTTCTAGAAGATTTTTTTATATTCCCTCCACTTTACACTCAAATTCCTTCCAAATTCCTCATCCACTCTCTTCATACCCTCTCTTACTAATCTTTTCACCTCTCTCATCCTCTCTACATATGCTGTAACTCTTTCTGCTGTCTTTCAACTTCCTCCATGCCTCTGCTTCCGGTCCAATCACTATATGCTTTCTTCTTTTGTGCCACAGCTTGTCTTACCTATTCATTCCACCATGCTGTTCCTTGCACCCCCTTTTTGCCTTCTCTTCACCCCACACACCACCTCACATACTAGACAGATTTCTTCTCTGAATATTTTACACACACCTCCCACCTTCCCCCTCTACTCTAAATCATATTTACCCAGTCGCTACTTTGCTTCTCTCTTATATTCTGCTATTTTCCCATCCTCTTGCAACCTTTGTACCCCCCTTTAAGGCTACTTCCTGTCCTTCTCTCCTTCTGATTATCCATCGCATTGTACCTTGACTTTCACCACCACCAAGTGGTGGTCTGAAAGTCCACCCCCCCAACCTCTGTATGCTCTTGCATCCATTGCATACCTTCTTAGTCTCTCATTCACACACACACACAATCTATCATTGCCTTCCATTCATTCAGTTCACCACCCATCCTTCTCATAACTCTCCATGTATACCAGTGGATCATTTTTTGCCAAAAGTGGGTATTGGCTATCACCAACCCCCTCCCCACACAGATGTCCACTTGAGCACTGCCATGCTCATGCACTTTTGCAGGCACACCCCACCCGCCTACTACTCCATCCACCTTCACATTCCCTACTTTTCCATTTATATCTCCCATCAAAAACACTCATTTCTCCCAAACATATCCATGCATGCTTCCACATTTGGCCAGAACTCTTCTTTCATTCTGCTTGCACGGTCTTCCTTTGGCTCATATACACAATCGGCCACATTTGTATTCCAACTTTTAGTCTTACATTCACCTTCTATGTTTTGCACAACAATACATACACCCTCTTTTGGTTTTTCATTCTCACCTGCTCCTGCACATATACCCCATCCATACCCCCACTCTCCCACACACACACCTCTCCATTTAGTTTCAGTCAATCCATCTATGTCCACATTTGCATCTTCAAACACCTGGACAACCTCTCTCTCTTTCGCCTCATCATTTACTCCCCTTGCACTCCATGTTGAAATTCATATCATATCCTTTGTACTGTCCTTGGTTGTCACCTGTGGGTCATTCCTGGTCAGAGGCATTTTGTTTATGTTCTTAGTTAGCTAGTTGTTTTCTGGGAAGGGACACTAACCCTCCATCAGCCCACTTGTTTACACAAAGAGAACATGTACTGTATTGGTTAGTAGTTTATTTTTTTTATTTTTTTTATTTTTTAATGTGTGTCAGACTCCGGGCTGTGTGTCAGACTCTGGGCATAGGCTTCACAGCCTGCTATCAAGGCCCAGCAGTCTTCCCACACACCATACACCCCTACATGTCACCACTTCAATGCTAACACCCACCGTCCCTATTGAATACAGGCTAGGGCTGTCTCATACAGGTCTGGTGTATTGGTATTAGCAGGAGCAATTTTACGACATGTTGGCGGGTCTTCTGGTAGATCAGTAAAGCTTGATTTAACGAAATTCAGATCCTTAAACTGTTCCCTGCCCCAGTGAGGTTTGTGACCTGGGTCCGTTAGGACTGCAAGCCACCTCTCTACCGATCAAGCCACTGCCAGGTTACCACCCAGTGTATTAATTGATTTCCTGGTTTACAGGAAATCATTTGGTTTGTCACTCAGTGTAGAGTTACCCTGGAATAGAGTATCACTACACTGGTGAGTGGATGATGGGCTCCCCCACCGACCACACTCTTAACACATGCAGCATATAAAGATCCCTTTGCATGGAGGGAGAGTACTCTCAGTGTTTTGAGAGGCAACAGCTTCCTGAACTTTCTCCAACCACTCACTCTAGCCATAGAGCCAGCTCCAGCCCCACCTCCAGCAGATAACATGTATAACAATAACAAAACTGCACAAATAACAAAACTGCACACACTCAAGAGACTAGCAAGATCAATTCATTTGCACCTGACAGTCTCTGCATGCTCTCCCCGACACACCATACACATGAAATCAGTATTATTTCACAGTCCATCTCTAGTATCACTGCATCTTTTATACACCCACATATCTCAGACACTATACAAAAAGGAGTTACTTCCCATGCCCTTGTGGCAAACTGCATATGGCTACACTCCCTTTGCATCAGCAGTACTGTACCACCACCTGCCTTATACAGTATATCATGACTTTTGTTTTATCTGCCTTTACTCCCAAACTTCACACCCCATTTTGTCTCTCCACTACGTAAGTCTTTCCTCTGCCTTTCTATCGTTCTCTGCAGTCAACATCAAATCATCAGCTTACATCTCCCATTGGAGTCCAATTCTGAGGTCACGTGAGAGAGCTTCAAGCACCATGAGAAACAGTAAAGGGCTGAAGACTTATCCCTGATGCATGTCAGCATTCATAGAAAACTTGTCACTGAGATCTCCATACACTCCCACCTGGGTGCGAGCACCCACTTAGATAGTAATGACCACTCTAACCAGCCACTCCTTAATCAGTGAACAGTCTCCTCTCAGCAGTGTTGTAAATGACACCAAAATTTTTCATTAATCCAGCAGGATCTGTGCAGTAAACCAAATCATCTTCTTGTTTAAAATATTGAAGAAATCTTTTCTCAACTGCAGAGGCTATTTGGGGGAGTAAATGAGCACCAGTTATTCACAGGTCTTTGCCATTCACAGGCATCTTAAACATGTATTCTTGCAAATGTGGAGGGCTGAAGTATTACAAAAATGTTGCAGTTACCAAGATATAGTAGTTTCTCATCATCCCCAGAATCGGTCAATCCCGTGTGCATAAAACAAGCATAACACTTATTATTTTAAAGATGATTCATTGTCATAAGACCAGCACCATACTCATATGCTACATCATTATTGTAAACACTGTGAATCAGGTTTCTTCAAGATCTTTAAAGTTTACTGAATTTTGAATATTACATGCCTTTTAAAATTTTACTCGGTGGAAAATACAGTATCGGTAATCAGTTTTAGTTAAGAAAAATAAGCAAGATGAGTAGTTTTATGATAAAAAAGAATGAACTACCATTTCTTGTTCGAGCAGGCAGCACATTTAGCCACATGACCCTGTCACTTTAACTTTGGTTCCCAGGCAGGGAACATTTGATGGCATTACTGGGTTGTGGTGGGAGGATGGTTAATCTAGGGGTCTGTTACTAGATATGAGTAATCAAGGAACCTCTTTCTCTTTACATTTCATGATTTTTTTTTTCCTCTCTCTCTCTCCAGCTGACATAGCCACTGGTATCACACAGTATTTTCTTTTGCAATAATCATCAGGAAGTTATTTTCATTTTCATCTCCCCAGTTTCCTGCATGATGTTTGAAAATTTTCAGGTTTGAGTTCAAGGTTCTGTACAGCACACCGTATTGTAAATGAAAGTGTGTTTCATTTGTTTGTAAGCAGTGTTGATAGCTTCTGTTTGCCATCTTGTATTTGTGGATTGCAGATAGTCATGCATATACCACTGGAAAGCTACAGTAGATTTAATTGTTGGTGATAATGATAATGTACTTTTTTTCTGCATTACTGATGAATCCATTTTTGTTTTCAGAGAGAAGAGAGAAAAAATACACGCAATCAGATGCAACATCCGCGATGCCATCTTGGTAAGTTCAGTGCTGATGTGTGGAGATACAGAATAGTATAGTTCTGTAACAGTAACATTGTGTGAGAGAGAGAGAGAGAGAGAGAGAGAGAAGGCGGGGGGGGGGGGATCCGTGATTTCTAGGTGACATTTGAGCTCATTCAGACCCTCTCAGGTACTGGCAGGTCAGTTAGATCCATTTAGGTCAGTACTTTCTGATTAAAGCCATGCTTATGAAGATGTACCAAAAGAGACAGCCCTGTTGATTTGTTGGTATTTCATGAAAAAGAAAAAGAAAAGGTTGACTGTACCAACCAAATTAATCTGGCTATAATTGAGCTGATCTGTACAGTATACCATATTATATTTGGGTAATCAGGCTTTGATTCCACGTGCAAACCTGCTGTTTGATGAATTCCTTGGCTAGTAAGAAGTTGAATGCTCAGTGGGGGAGCAAAAGTTGGGTGGGTTGAGTGGAGGTAAGTGACTGTGATGGGCAGGGATGATGGTAGGTGCTAGAGCAGGACAGGAAGGGTACACTCATTAAATACTGGCATTGTAGGTGTGGTATAGGGAGTACAGTAAGACCTCACTATAATGGACTAACCATTCCGAAAAATGCGAAATTCCGATAAAAGCGACATCCGGACTTTCCCCTTCTAAGCCGGACTTTCTCTGATATATCAGACACTAGTCCGGATTGCACCACTGATTTTTAAACTGTTTTCACTACCATTGCAGTACTGACTATATTATACCTTCACTACATTAATCAAATGGTATAATAATACTGTACTGTACACTGATAAACATGTCTTTTATTTACCTTATTGTGGTGAACATAGCTGAAGTGGTCAGGCAGTCCGGACTGGTTCTGGCTTTATCGGACTTTTTCCGATATATAGGAATTTAGTCCGGTAGCTCCTCGAGTCCGATAAAAGCAAATTCCGGTCTATTGAAGTCTGTTATATTGAGGTTTTACTGTATTATGATTTCTCTTAAAAGTCTTGCGTAGTGGGAGTGATGGGGGAGACAGAAAAAATGGGGGGGGTGGGGGGCAGATGGGCAGAGAAGTGAGGGTAGGATACTGAGTGTAGCTCATCCTGTGGGTGTTGTTAAAATGGTCTCTGCATGATGTATGTATGTAAAAAAAAAAAAAAAAATCTTTTAGTATACTGTACATGTAAACTGATATGTAAATGATGATGACGGTGTTGCAAACAGAGAAGGCATGAATGAAGAGGAAATAAATGTGTGACTTATTTCACTGAGTATTCTGATGGTAGCTTGTAAAATTCCTGTATATATGGATGGTATCCACCCCATTGAAACAGTGAGAGTAAGGTTTGATTATGTCAATAGCTACTTCATTCTATGGCCTGATTTAGGACCTGTTCAGAAGAAAAAAAGATAATGGTTTTGGTGGGTTTTTGGTAGATAAAAAAAAGAAAGAAAGAAAAGAAAACTTTTTGCATTGAGGTCTGTTCTGAGTTGAGCAGAATCATCAGTGACAGGAAAAATAACAAAAAAAGAGATGTCTGTTCTCAAGGGATTAAGTTTTAACCCCTTTGATCAGATGATGTACTTTATATTTTGTTTGTGCCGCTTTCAGATGTCTTTATTCAACTTAGAAAAGATTTCAGTGTTTTCATCTGGCAGGAACAAACCAATGAAACACATGTCTGATTCAAGGTGGACTTGGAGTAGTGTGGATTTTGTACCCTTTCACCACCACATTATTTATTTTGTGCAACAGTGGGTTTTATCCCCAGGGTTTTTTTTGGGGAGAGAAAGAGAGAGAGAGTGTGAGTGAGTGAGTGCTTGGACATAGGAAAAATTGAGAAAATATTTATCCCTGGTTGGATATCTGTAGATTGATGAATTTAATATGTGGTTAGGTTGAAGAGATTTCTGAAGTATACTGGTGCATTACAAGAGTTTTTAAAAATAGTTTGATTTCTCAACTGAACAAAGGATGTCCGATGTATGGGAAAGACAGGTGTTAAAGTTGACAAGTGATAGAGATGGTTGGATGAATATACAGGAGAGCCCAGGACAAGTGTTTGTCATCCCCATTTTAAACTTAATGAATTGACTGTGCCTGACAGCTGTACTTTATGTAAAGCACATTTCAGATGGTTAGGACTGTGAGATGGAATCAAGATTCTGGGGACTTAGAGTATGTGGATGATTTAATGGCCATTTTCACTGGGCATGCTGTTGATAGTTTTCCCCATCTGTATTTTCCCCTTCCTTGTTTCCAGATCCTACTTAACTTCATCTTTAGGTGGGAAAGAGGGTCAGGTTATTGATGAAGATGTAATTATCAGAGTGCATTTGCTGCACTGACTGGATTAATTTAGTTAAGGTGATACTGACAGCTGGGATGTAGTGACACCATCCTCAGGGGGCCAAGGGAATGGATGTTGGTGACAAGATGGTGGAGGGAGGTGTGGTGACTGCCAGAATGATGGTATCTTGGGATGCATTATTCATTTGATGTCCTCACTCCTGTCACTCCTTGTTGGGCATCAGGACTCTTCATATATATCAACGAATGAGGAGAATTTATGCCATGTTGTTTTGCCATTGTACTGAAATCTCCAGCAGTTTGGTCACTAGTGTGCATTTGCTAGTTTTCCTGGCTTTGGTTCAGCCTCACTGTGGGTGGACATATAACAGGGGGTAATAACATATACTTTTTTTTTTTAATTTATTTATTTATTTTTTTAGTGCAAGGAAGAAGGAACCAAAAGCTAGAAACCTGGAAGACTGTTCACTCTAAGAAAAAATAAAAACAAAGTGTCATGTTTCATGTTTGTACCATATCAAGGTTCAGCCAGCTTGCCACAGTATGATTTTATTTAGTTCAGAGAGAACCCTTTTGTGATGGAGTTCATGTTGTACACAAAACTTTGCCTACTTCTCCACTGTGTCTACTTTGTACATGGGACATGTCAGTAACTTTCCTCCCTTCAGTCCTACTGGACCCTGGTTCAAATCCCTGCTGGGTTAGGGAACAGTTTAAGGATTTGAATTTCATAAAATCAGACTTCACTGATCTACCAGAAGACCCGCCGACATGTCGTAAAAATACTTCCGCTAGTACCAGTATACCAGTCCTGTGTGAGTGCTAGCGCCAAAGTGGTGACATGTAGAGGTGTATGGTATGTAGGAGGACTACTGGGCCTTGGGAGAAGGCTGTGAAGCCTATGCTCAGAGTTGGACTTTGAAAGAGGGGGGGGGGCTCACAGCACAAGAAAACTGACCATCTGAAGAAAGTGAGAGGAAGATTTGAAGTAGGTTAACTTTTTCCTTGACTGTTCTGAAAGTTCTTGTTACAATACAGTAAAGTCAGGGATGTGAACCTGATTATTGCATTTTTTTTTTTCATGGTCTTTTAAATTGGGGGCAATTTATAAATCACCCTTTTAGGGAATATTTGTAGTTTAACTTTTTTTCTTTCTTTTTGGAATTTTCTGTTAACTTAGCAAGCACTTAGGCTCATCTGACTCACTCAGCTGAATATGTCATCAGGCAATAGCTACAATAGATTACTAGAGTTTACCTGACCATGGGAGAGTTGTTAGTGATGGTATAAATACTTTCAGTGTCATTTACCCTCTCTCAGCTTCATAAAATTGTTTGGCATTAGCTGGAATAAAATTCATTAAGTTTTTTTCAAGTTGCCTTGAGTGAGTGTGTGTGTGTGTGTGTAAGTCCCATTGATATCTGTCCAGCTGATATTATTTCCATCTTTGCAGCAGGTATTATTTCTTACAGTACAAGTTTTACATAAATAGTTGTGATTTTATTACATAACCCCCACCCTACTTGTAGTTATCCTGGACATGGGATTCTTAAAAAAAATAGTGACATAACAGTGAAGGGTTCATGTGTATTTGGTAGGCATGGGTGATCTTGCTGATTCATGCAGCACCTCAGATAGATGTGCTTGATGGTCATCATGTGGCAAGTCAGGTGCTGGTGGACTGACTCTTTTATTTTGGATGATAGTCCTGACTCTGTACGGTTGTGGATGTTAATACACAAACTCCTCCTCATACGTCACTCTTTGTGTTGCTCTATTGTGCTATTGTGTCCATAGAAATTTAAAGAAAGATTGATAGTTAAAAATAGAATGGGTGCCTGTAAAACTGATTTGCTAATTTCATCCACAGTGCCAGTTTATTATTGTACTGTATCCTTTATAAAGACTCCAACATGCTTGCATGTGTCGGCCTTGGTCATGTAATGGCGGCTCTTCACTCTGCCCGATCCCATGTAGCCTCTGTATTCAGTCCCCTATCCCCAAGGTCACACTCTTTGACCTTCTCCGAGGTCTTTTATGGTTCGCCTTTTGCAACCATGCCTATGACGTTCACACTTCTTACCTTCCGCACCCAACTGTCATCCTCGATCCTGTCGGCATGCCCAAACCATCTCAGTGTACCTCTCTTCATCACAGACCCAGTACATCCAAATCCCATCCTTCCTCTCAACTCTTCAGTCGCAATCCCAGCCCCTCAGGCCCCACATTGAAGGATGTGCTACGCATCCAAATAATCAGTCTTTTCTTTACCTGACTTTTGGCTGGCAGTTTTAAGGAAAAATCTATCTATCTATCTATCTATTGCCAGACACCATAATCCCGTAAGGGGTGGCCATTTGACTTTGAGTTATTTGTTATGGGGAGGGGTACTAACCCTCCACCAACCCACTTGTTGACATGTACGGAGCACGTATGGTTTGGTTTTACTGTATGGTTACCATCCAGCGTTGTAAATGGTTTCTTGGCTACAGGAAACCATTTGGCTTGTCACTTAATGTAAAGCCACCTGTAAATGAAAGAAAAGCAATAAGAAGCGACAGGAAAGATGGGAGAAATAGGAAGAGAGGAGCGCAGGCACAGAAAAAGAATGATAAAAGCTAAGGAAGAAGTAGGCAGCACTACAACAAGTGAGTAGATGATGGTTTGCCACAAAGTTGTGATAAATTAGAACACATCACCAACATAAAATGAAAACTTACTATACATTTCTGATGTACTTCAAAACTGTAAACAGTGAGATAGTGAGAATTGGCTTTCAGATCCCTGTGATAGAGCTCTGGAATGCAGCAAACATTTCAGAGTATTATGGAAGAGTTTCATAATTGTTTGACTTTAGAAGTGTATAGAAAATAAGATAGAAGAGTGTGTGTGTGTGAGGGAGGTGTTGGGAAGACCAAGGATGAGATTGAGGAATGGAGTGGAGAGTCATATGAGGGGAAGGGGGGTGATCAGTTGGAGAGTGGGCAACCAAATGTTTGAAAACAGGGTGATATGGAGGCAGTTTGTGGCCACCCCTTGCAGGGTTAGGGCGTCTGTCTATAGATAAATACAGTACTGTAGATAGATACACCCTACTTCATTTGTACAGTCTGGACAATTTAGTTTTTGAGACACCCATTGTACTTTTCACCTTTCACATTGCTGGCTAGTATTTGTAAGCTGAGAGATGCTTGGTATGATTTCCTTCCCATAGATGATTCTCTTTGATTCTGTGCATCAAGGAGGAAAGTGGTGGACATGCAAAACAGATGTAGTAGTTTAGTAGACAAATTTTTGTCGAATATACCATTATTTCTATTGGCCAAATAAATGGAATTATAAAATCAACATTTATGAAGCTGTAGTAACTAACTTCTTTAATTTGGCCACAGACAGATCATCTTATGTATTTTAACCTGAAAACTGCAAGTAACATTCCAGAATGCCCAGTGCTTGGCTGCTGCATACATCATGGAAGTTGATCCATAAATCATATTCCATACTTTGTTTTGGCAGAAATTATGATCAGCTGTTTATGTATAAGTCAAGTGGAGGCATTTAATTTACCTTATCTTGGCATAACATGTCCTCTTCCATCACATAACCCTAAAATCAATTTCCAATAAAATGACCCCCCCCCCCCCCCCCCCCCGCACTAACGTCCCTGTCGAATCCTAGTCACTCAGTTGATGGGTTGAGGAGAACTTCTCCTAGTGAAGGGATTAGAAACAATTTCCATCATGCCCTCCACAATGAAAGGTCCTTCTTTGGATGAATAAGTCATATGACTACTTAAAATAAAATACAGTAGTAAAGTTACCCTACTGTATTGAGAGAGTCAGTGATGTTTTTATGTTTCAGATTGAAATTGACTTATTGTTTGCTGTGTACACTGGTTCCTAGAATGATTGCTTGGTAGGAATCCTCCAAAGTCACCAGGTTGTTGACTAGTGAATCCTTTTTCATCCATCCATCATCCAATTCTGTGTTACCCCATGAGAAGCGTAGGAGTCCAGGGCTAGGCAACTTTGTTCAGACATTTAAGATGAGAGTAAGTGTTCTTAAGTGATCATGATCCAAGTATTGCTAGACCTACAGATAAACTTCAGCTCTTATTTGCTTATAAAAAACTGGGCATATCTTACAGTTATTCATAACATTATGCATTTTTTCTCCATTATGTATTTGAATCTGGGCAAATGTTACCTTCACCCTATTTGCAGACTCAGCTACAGTAAGTAACATGCAATACAGTACTACCACTGTTACTAAAATTAACAGGGAAGAGAGTGTAACACCATTCAAACAGGGCAGCATTCCCATTGAGGATGCAAAACTTCTGACTGGCAGAATGGCTGGAATTCATTATACTAAACTAACCATCTGGACCATAACTTCTGGCCGTCATTCTCTACTGGGCATTTTTATCATGTCAGTAGCAGGCTACTACTGAGAGTAGTCCGGCAAGCTTTCTTAACTGTTTTCCTCCAGCTGTATGCAGCAGACTACATTAATATTGCATAGCACACAATCTTTCAAAAGTACACTATTTTTTTGGTGTCAAAAAATGGAAGGGACTGTGTCCCCATCTGTGGCCTATTTCCTGATGATCAGTATCAGAGAGGTCATGGATCAACCACTGAGATATTTTCCTATCTATCTATCTATTGCCAGACGCCTCAATCCCGCACGGGGTGGCCACAAACAAATCGCCTCCATGTCACTCTGTCCCCTGCCATTTCACTACCACGCTCCCAACTCACACCCCCCTCTCTCATATACCTCTCCACTCCATCCCTCCATCTCATCCTCGGCCTCCCCCTCCCTCTCGCCCCCTCCACCTCACTCACATACACTCTTCTCGTCAGTCTTTCACTCTCCATCCTCTCCACATGCCCAAACCACCTTAACATGCTTCTCCTAACGCTTCCCATCACATCCTCAACCACATTCTATTCATTTTTATAGCATTCATAGACCTTTATCTAACTTCCTGTATGAGGAGCACCACCTCTCACTGATATAACCTTACTGCCTTCATGTGTTAGACACAACAGTGTGGGACTGTTTATAGCAACCGCCACTGTATAATCCTGCTTTTAATTAATTTACAAGCTAAAGGTGGTGGT
The DNA here is from genome assembly GCA_018397915.1 of Birgus latro. Taxonomy (NCBI): domain Eukaryota; kingdom Metazoa; phylum Arthropoda; class Malacostraca; order Decapoda; family Coenobitidae; genus Birgus; species Birgus latro. The sequence goes on along the minus strand of JAGKTI010021432.1, from coordinate 4,329 downwards.
TGCTTCTGTGCACAGTTGATGAAGAAAGTATTGTGCTGGAGGGTTCCAATAATATCGTCAGTGATCACTGTAGCTTATTATATTCCAAGTTGCATATCTGTCATTACTTGACTGCATATGTTAACAGTACTGACCAGGAAATTTCAAGAAAAAGGCATATGTGATATCCATAAGAAACCAGCTTTATTAACCTGGGATAGAATCATTGTGTGTGTGTGTGTGTGTTTACACCAAGTGTGCACTGATACAGTAGACCCTGATTATGTGTTGAACTGGTATGTGAAGAATTGATTATATGATGCCGAAAAAATTAGGGCCCTTTTTCGACTAGCATTTCCACTTACGTGATCATTGTGATCCCATATGAAGACTCACTGGTCAGTGTATAGCTACTGTTTTTGCTTATACAATTGCCAGCTCTCAGGCATGCCATCATTTGTTTGTTCTAAGATGGCTTTTGAACTCTTCGCTGTTGAGTGTGGTAGCGTCAGAGATGGAACAATCGTGTGGTGTTGGAGCTCAAGCAGCAAGTGAAGTTCAGTGAAAGTGAAATAACTACCAGCTTAGGTCAGTTGAAAACATGTTTTCAGACTTGTTTTTGGTGGTAAGCAGCAAGTGAAGTGCAGTGAAATGGAATGACCATCAGTTTAAGTGAGTTGGAAATTTGTTTTTAGACTTAGATGAGTGACTCATGACCCTGAACATATCCCCAGTGAACTCTTGTTATAATTGACACGATATATGATTAGTTATGGGATGGATTTTTTTTGTTTTTTTCCCAAATGTATTCTCATTGTAAAATGAGGGCATGATGTACTTTTTTGATCAAGTGTACATAATGATGTAACTTGTCCATGCCTTCCCAGGCTCAAGTCTTCAGAATTCTCATCATTGTCTTTGGTGGTAGGTGGGGATGCTCACCATCCACTCACTCGATGTTGTGCTGCTCTTGGATGACTGCCCTTTCCTCTCTTCCCTCCATCCTCTTCTGTCTTTCTTTCCTTCATTCTTTCCTCTTCTGTCCACGGGTGACTTTACACTGAGTGACAAGTCAGATGGTTTCCTGTACACCAGGATACCATTTACTATGCTGGGTGGTAACCATTTAACCAAATTATGGCACCTGGTGGCTTAGTGGGTAATTAAGGCACTCCAGTCGGATTGTGCCTCTGCAGGGTTATATCCAAGGGGTGATTGGGGTTTATTGCTCACAGTGCCACTCAGGGATGAGTGAGGCTTGTCACTCTCATCTTAATGTCAGGACCAACTTGCCTAGCCCTGGGCTTCTATGCTCGTTATGGGGCAAAACAGGGTTAAATGATGATGATGATGATGATGTTTGTCACTCTTACTAGTGTGACTCAATATATCATGTAATATTTAAGTAACTTGCTGATGCTTGTAGACAGTTTTTTTTAATCACTTTAAATATTCAGCCCTGGAGTCGGTGCTTTGTCATCATTGCACATCCTTGCTCTTTATCCATCGTTTGATTACTCTGGAAAGATCACGTTTTCTTTCTTGTGAAGGGAGCTTCTTTATGGTTGGGTGAGCCAGAGTTGAATTTTTCTCTAACCAAAGAGTGCTGTTGACACTGTCAGTGGGCCATATTAACAACTTTGTGGATTAGTTGGGGTGGAGGTGGGTTGGGGAGTAAGGTTCACCACATACTGCACAGCATTTTGAAAGAAGGTAGAATGACTACTGGATTTTTGTTTAATAAACTCTCCTTCTCTTACTTGCTTTGAGCCTTCTCTCTTCATTACAGTTCCACATCAGTCTTTGATCTAGTTGCTGCTGTTCAGAACTTTCAGCCTCCATGACAGTGGGCATACAGCATTCTCTTAATGTTTAATACATATATAAATCAGTATTAATTCCTCCATTAACACTTCTGATCAATTTTAGAATAGCCTTGCTAAATCTGTCTTTCCCATTATAACCTTCGGTCTTTATGTACCTTGAAATTAACAGGTCATGATATTGGCTTTACTAACTTGTCTTGGAATGAGCAGCTCCTGTAGGCCCCCATCCTTTGTGTGTGTGTGTGTGTGTGTGTGTGTGAGAGAGAGAGAGAGAGAGAGAGAGAGAGAGAGAGAGAGAGAGAGAAGCCTTTGGACCCATGTGTGAGGTCTTTGGGTCCCAGTGTCTTGACGAGGGTATTGTGGGACTGACCAACATAAACAAAAAGGTAATCATAACCATTTTTGCAAACACAGTTGACACTGTTGCCTATATATTTGTGATAAAGAGTAAATTAATTTCTTAGTGTTTAATCACTTAATCTTCAGTCTATTTGTGTGTGTGTGTGTGTACCTGCTGTAAGTTTGAATTGCTAACTTGATTAAGACTCAAAATCCATAATTTGCTGAAAGTATTTAAAAAAGAGAACATTAAATATCAGGGTGATTATTTAATTTATTCATTGGTGGGAAACCTTGAGGTGTCAAAAGGTTATCAGCAAACTCTTGGACCTCTGGTGACAGCTAATATACCTGCATTTTACTCTGGCTATTTCCAGGAGCTTGGTTTGACTACTGGGAAACTTCTATACTAAGGATTAAAAAAAATTATTGGTAGAAACTTGGACTTCTTACAGAGCTAGCTGAAGTTTGGGAACAAACATATTGCGAGGAATATGCAATGATCACGTGGTTATAGCAGTTTTTGTTATCATTTCTAGTTGAAAATCTGCACTTCTGCCATTATCACGCATTTTTTGGCTAAAAACATCATTATCGTGTATGTGAGCTAGTTTCTGTCGACAATGATGGTGCAGTATCTGTGGCTTCAGATGGCTTGGAAGGATTCAAAGATGAGGCCCTACTCGAGGAGTTAATCCCAGGTGGTGGAGACTACTACCTCTCCACCCCCTAGCTTCAGAACCCCTTTCCTCAAGCCCATCTTACACTGTAGGTCTCTCTGTGGTATGTGTTTCTTCCTTTCTGTGCCTTTTTCATCACTTTCTATTTACCTAACCTTGCGTATGTGCCTCAGATACTTAACAATCTGTTTGTCTTTAGGGGGTATAATTTGTTGTAAAAGAGAAATTATGGGTTTATGAGTTGAGTGGCCAATACCAATCAGGATAAATCCCGTAGGTTCTGTGCTTTCATCATCTCGCAGCTGTATCACGTTCTAGGCTCAGTACCAGTTATGTGCGTTAACCAGTGGTTCACAACTGAGTTATGAGCAGTATCTCCACCTTGTATACAGTTTAGCATTGTTGGAACATTATACAATATTACATAGCAGTTAAAGACAGTGTGCTTGTAATTAATCTTTCAGGTTCTGGTGGGTGTTGTATTTCTTTAAAGGTTTTGCTTGGGTCATTTACAAACCCCCCAGTTCTCTAGGGGTAGATGACAGTGAGAATATTGTACGTTGGGGATGGAAAAAATTTATAAAATGTGTGTTTAACATATTGCACTGATTTTTAAAATGGATGAATTATACTCACGATCTGAGATTAGTATCTTCACAAACAGGATTAAGGCAATCCAGCGGGATGTGATCATTAAATGGTTTAAACTCAAGGGATGGATGGTTTTTTTTTCTATTGAACTGGTCGTTCTTGCTTCAAATGACTCCGTAGTCTGATCCCAAAGCACTGTTCTTGCTAGGCCAGTAAAGGTGTAAGGCTGTGACAGTAAACATTGTCTCAGCAGTTGGGTATAATTCAGTGACTAAAAAAAAAAAAATGCACAAAGACACCATGCTACGCACTGCTGTCCTTGCCCAAGTGGGTGAGTACTTGGAGAATAAAGAACAAGGATATTGATTAAAGTATTTCCTGTGTAGTAAAACATTATGCATTATAAACTGTGCACTTTGGTAGTTTCCTGTGTGTGTGTGTGTGTGTGTGTGTGTGTGTGTGTGTGTGTGTGTGTAGAAACTTGCAAGTCATCCTGCTGCTTGAGATTGGTGGGTAGATTGGTACAGAGCTTTGGATGGTGGGCAGGATGGTACAGAGCCTTGGATACATGCACGCCTTTGGGTTTGTGGTCGGATGGATGGGGTGAGTGAACAGGTGAAGTGGGTAGGTGAAATGGATGCTCGTATATTTGGCTTTTCAGAGGATAAGACAGGAGACGTGCTTGTGCTGGTAGTTGATCTACTTTGTCGTTTGGGGACTTTTTTTTCAATTTGCATTACTAAGTACAGGTAGATTTATTGCAATATTTTCTGAAAATGAAAAAGGGAAGACTAAATCATACAAATGAGGTTTCTCTCTCTCTCTCTCTCTCTCTCTCTCTCTCTCTCTCTCTCTCTCTCTCTCACACACACACACACACACACACACACACACACACACACACGCTACCCAAC
>JAGKTI010021431.1:0-15752 GCA_018397915.1 Birgus latro | reverse complement strand
GAGAGTGAGGGGGGACTGAATGACTGAGTTTATCATAAGTACAGGACAGGGACATTCCATACTGTATACTGGGAACCCAGAAATGTCTATACCACTACAGGCAGGTAATAATGCAATGGAGTGTTGTGCCATGGTGGGTAAGCCAATAAGGGCATCTGCTGGATATTGTAATTCGTTAGTAACATGAAATTCTATTAAGAAAGGGAGCAAGGCGCTGTCTAGTTGTACTTCTACAGTGACTCTTCCCTTGACCTTAAACTCTGAGCCTTCTACACAGCATAGGTGAATGTTAGGCGGCTCAAGGAAACTGACGTGTTTTGCGGTGGCGTTGAATGATGTCTAAAGAGGTATCAGAAATCAAGTTTACTATAGATCCGGTGTCCATAAAGAACGATGTTGGTATATCATTACTCCATCCTAGAATGACTAGGCCTGAGGAAGTTATGGGCCCAACATGGCAGATGGGGAGTTGGTGTTCTGTTGCTACCTCATATTGGTCTGATATGGGTGCGGTGCTTCCCGTGACTGGCGGCGGTTGAGGTAACGACATTCCTCAGTAGTGTGAGTCGTACTGGTCTTATGATACTTGCATGTAGGACGACGCGAGCGGGACGGCATACACTGTCTAGTTTGGGAGTGAGGCTGTCTGTGTTTACGGTCGCAAATGGTTTCTCGATGTCCGGAATTACCACAGTGCCAGCAGAGAATCGAGGATCATCTGTTCTGTTGGACGCTAGATTGATCACGACCGTCGGTTGGAGAATGATAAGTGGCAGGTCTGCCTCGTGTGGTGGAACGGGAGCAGTATTGGTTTGGTGGAGTGGAAGTGTGACAGACTTGGGAGGCCAAGGGGCGATTTGTGGCCTGATGCTTGCTGTTCAAGCCTGTCCTTTCATGGATGGTTTTAGTGATCTGAACAATTTTATCTCCAGGGCTATCTCTCTCTGTCTAGGATCAAGCCAATGGAGGAATCTCAGGTAACCAATTAAATCTGCAAAGTTGTTGAGTGAAAGCATAGGAGCTCCATCTACTTCTATCCATTTTGTGCCTATAAGTAATCGGCGCATCTCGCTACTAGTGACTTTCATGGCAGCGGCTGCTTCACGTCGTTTGGCATGTTGTGTTGGGACTGTCAAATCCTCATCCATCTGAGTGAGGAGATTAGTGAATCAAATGAGAGTTGCGGCACTGGAATGCTGGCAACAAAGTGTTATGAGTTCCTTACGGAAATCATCAAAGGTTTTAATGCCATTGAAATGTCCTGCATGGATAGCGGATCCGACTTCCGATTTGCCCTGGTGTAAGCGACCCATGAGATAAGAGACTCTGAGGTTTTCATCTGTAATCCGTCGATTGTGGATGTCGGTTTCTACCTCTCTGAGGAAATCATAAACAGACCAAATTGAGTCCTCCCCGGTTAATTTTGGACGATTCGCATCTTCAAGATAGATAGACTGTGGAGTAGGGGTTGTTTGGGCCATGGTTGAAAGTGTGGAAGTGATGGAAGTAGGGGACTGAGAGAGAGAGGAGGTAGTGGAAGTTAAGTGTAAGTGAGACGGGAGATGAAGTGGGGCAGGAGAGTGAACGATAGTGGAAGGAACAGGGATAGAAGAAAGCTGCGTAGAGTCAGTGGTAGAGTATGAAGTATCTGGATGGATAGTATCTGGATGGGAAGTATGTGGGTCGGCGGGAAATGAAGTGTGAGGGTCTGAGTTGGGTCGTGGATGCGTACGCCTGCTACGTAAATGAGTCACTGAATCGCCATCGGCAGGTGGTGTGGGATCATTTGTTGTTTCTTGGCTGAGAAAGGTTGGAGTAAGTTCCGTATATTCAAAGTATGACGTGTAGTGTGGTGATTTAATGTAAGATGAAAAATGAGAAGGGATATGTGTATATTTACAATATGAAGATGAGAAAATGTACCATAAGAATGGAAGTGGAAATGAATGAAGATGACAGGATGTGGGGTTTAATAAATAAAAGTTGAAATGTGAGATGAGTAATGAATACAGTACAGTCGGTGAAGATGAGTATGAAGTTGGGAGGGGGGTGAGATGAATGTTGACAATAATATGCAATTTTTAGAGAAAATCCAGAGGATAATCCCTATAGAAAGTCAATAATGGGTGGATGAAGATATACTATTATAATTACACAGCTGAGTTTTGAACAAAGTGGAGAGGGCATGGACTTGCGTGGAGAGGAGGACGTGAGTGGGTAGTGGTGGGTCAGCTCGCTGAAGATGAAACTGTTTGTGAATGTGGAGGTCCCTTGCTTGGCTCGTGGTGGAGGAGACTGCTAGTGAAGACACAATCACTCTCAGTGGAGGCAGGCTGGCTCGGTGGTTGGGAGACGGTACGTGAATACGTCCGAGCAGTTAATCCGGACCATATGGGGGGCAGCAAGGGGCGAGAGTGTGAGGTGCGGGTTGAGAGCAGATGTCCCCACAGGGCAGGTGCAGAGCTGGTGGGTAGTAGATGCAGAGGGTGGCGTCGGGGTGAACGGCAGACGTTGGAGAGGTGACACATTGAGAGGAGGGGACACTATGGCGAGTACGGAACAGGTGTCGGGAACATGTGAGACAGGTGCGTAGGTCAGTGGTTGTGACACTTGCAGACAGGAGCAATGCGTGGGGGTGGGGACGGTTTAGAGAATGGCACTGGTGAGTGAAGTTGTACTCCTGTAGAGGCACAGCCGGTATTACACCACAAGAGGCATTGAGGGGGTGAGGCTGTGAGATGCGGGGTGTCGAGTATTTGTTGATGACACTAAACACTGTAGGAGGCGGTCAGAAACGATGGTTCGAGACACCGCTGCTACCAAATGTTATCCACAGTCCCTTGATGATTTAATGAAAGTCCTGGAGTAGCTATTTAAGGACTTTAATGTTGAGTAGCTGAACAGAGTGTTCCCCTTACGAAAGTCAGCCCCTTACTGAGTACATCTGCGTAGCCCGCACTGTGGGAGCTCGTGTTTAGTCAGCGCTTTTAGTGGGGGCACATAGTGTGGGGGGGGGCATATACTGTTTACATGGGGGGTAGATGGGGTACACGCCTCACCCACCTCGTTCACTTTGCCCGTCTATGTAATTGGCATCAGGGTATAAAATCTATGTATCTTTACCATCAGTTCCTTTTTTTACCCCATCTGGAGCATAGGGGCTTGGGCTTGGCTTTGGAAAAAATGAAAATTGCTTGTATAATTCTATTTAAGTTACACCTAATTTAATATTCGGTTTTATTTTTTAATCAGTTAATGTTTTTTTTTTAACCTTCAGTTTGATGAGGTACAGTGTTTTCTTTTATTTAGTCTACACAAGATCACTTTATTTTTTCTAGGAAGGGCCTTTAGTGTTGAAAGGGTTAACTAAGGCTATATCAACTCCTATGCTGATTTTAATGACATATTAGGAAACTAAAAAGAACCTTATCGAAGTTAAATGACTGAGAGTATAATTTTTGCAATGCTGCCTAGTCATATATCGCTAGAAGTGTAGGCTGCTGTAAGTGGGATTTGCAACAGATGATTTACACTGCAAAGGGACGGTGTGGCGGGCTGTGCATAAGAGTTACTTTCTCTTTCACGGACAAGAAAATTCATAGTCATTCACACCCCACATGTCATTGTCAAGTTCACGAGCAAAATTACGATGAAAGTTAGCTTCTGTACAGCTAAATTATATACAACACCCATATATTTTAAATGAATAGGATTTTAGATTTCTACTTTTTAAAAGAAAAGTCACCATTACACATAAAATCGGCGGAGTTCACCTTGGAGGTAGTGTGGATGCAGCCCTGTGTTCTGTAGCGGTCAAGGATGTGTGCTCAAAATATTCTTGGACTCCACTTCCAGTTCTTCTGGTTTGTTATGACGTGATGGAAATAAGCGTGTAATTCTTTGAGGAAATTATTGACGACCTTTCATATTTTTCCAAAATCAGCGCAGTACTGTAATCAGAAGAATTCTGTTTTTAAGGGCATGATTGCGTGATCCCAAGCAGGCTCGTGTTTAAACAGATTCTTCAAAATAAAAAAATTGTAACACCTTATGTTATGTTTGCCTTGTTAAACTCTAAATAATAATATATTTTTTTTTTAATTTGAATATTATGATAACTATTTATTATGTTTACACACGAGATATTACCAAAAAGTATTAGTTTTGTCGCCAATTATATTATCTTCCGACATCCTTATAAATGTGCATAGTGCAATATTCTGACTGTCAGAAAGTTTCCTGGAACTGGTTCGTATTCTGATTGGTTAATATTTTATATGTCCATATTATAACTTCTTAACAATATTTCCACCACCAAAGAAGCGAAAAGGTTTAATCATAACACATATAGAATCTGCGGAAAAGGCAAACCTCGTGTAATTTACTAACTAGTTGGATGTAAGTATATTATAATCAGTATATGGCAGCGTAATTGGTTTAGTTATGAGAAAGAGTACTAGTACTAATACACAGACTTACAGCAATATAGCAATGCGTAATACTCCCACAAACAGCAGGAATGTGAATGTGAAATACCAGATGCACGAATACATGCCTGGTAAAAATTCCGGCTTGCAAACAGAATTTTGCTGCCGAGTGGGAGACGACGAGATCAGCCCTAAAAATGAATTCAGCTAAAAACTCCAAGCAGTGTAAAAAAATGATCGCAGTGTGAAGCGTAGGTTGGATCATGGTTCTGCGTGTGAGCATTTTGCATATTTGTCTTGCTAAGTGTGCGTGTTACAAGTGTGCCTTGCTCTGTGTGTGTGTGTGTGTGTGTGTGTGTGTGTGTGTGTGTGTGTGATTAGTGTGACTGTTTTGTGTGTGTTTTTTGGTCTGTGTCTATTTGAATACAGTATGTGTATGTACCTGTGTCAATGCAAATTATGTGCGGTGAGTATTTATACGTGGTGTGATTATGCAAGTGTGATTTTGTGTTTGGCCTGCCCCATTCCACAACTCACCAGAATCTCCGCCAGTCCCACCCCACTTATTTTTAGCTCCCTTACTTTTGGCCTGGGTCTCATAGGCCAAACTTCAGTACTCATTTCCACAGCGCATCCTTCCCTCACACTTTTGACTTGAATCCTACATGCCTTCCTGCAGTTCCCAATCCCACATCATACAAGCCCCTCAGGGAGTTACACCACTCACCACCATCCCAGCTTATCTCGTACATTCCTTTCTACCCACCCCAGCCGTTTCTGCTTTGGTGTGGTAAACATTGTAAAAATTACAGTCTGAACAGCCAGCTGAACTGCAGTGTCCATACTGACAAGGTATACTTCATCTGGTCCACATTCCATCACCGTGAGGTTCATCCAGCTCATTAATATCTTCCATCCCCATCCAATTCCTGATTAATAATACCACAGGCATTGCATCATTAGAACTACTTTCATGCACAAGCCTTCATAAGCAGGAGGAAATAGCCTCATCCATTATGTTTTGACTTAACTGCTGAGATGGACACTGTTGGAAACGGATGGAAAGGTGAAGGGTGGAGTCATCAGCACAGAAGTGGATAGGGTTTGATGTACAGCTCAGAAGATCCTTGATGAAGAGAAAGAAGAAAGTTGGTGATAGGACAGAGCCCTGAGGAACACCACTATTGATAGCCCTAGGAGATAAAAGGTGGCCACTAACAACACCAGCTATAGAACGACGGGAAAGGAAACTGGAGATGAAGACAGAAATAGAAGGATAGAAACCGTAAGAGAGTAGTTTGGATGTTAAAAATTTATGCCAGACTCGATATATATACTGTACACAGATAGATAGATAGATATACATATATGGATAGATGGAGAAATAGATAGATAGAATTCCTTGTAAGCAAACGAGGTTGAATGCCACTGCAGTTTCTGCATTATCAAATTTCTGTTCAGTGCTTCCTATGCGCCGGACTAGGCTACGTCGATTTTCATTCAGGCTTCTGCATAGCAGTCCAAATGTTAGTGTACTTGGTAACGTTTCGTTTCATCCTGGGAAAATCATCAGAAGAATCTGCTGGGGGGCGGAGAGAGACCTCAGTATATGCAACGAATGCCAACACGTGCTACAACGTGAGTGGTCCTTCATGAGCCTGTGATGGAAGGTATAGGGCTATCTCGTGGCATAAGTTGGCCCACAGTTGTTTGTGATCTTTTGCACGTTGGAAGGACTTTTAAATCTTTTACTTGTGAGATGACTGCAGGTTTCAGTTCGGAAATGTAAGGTGCTCCCAGAAACATGAGTCTACGTGGGTCTTTTTCGCGATCAATTATTTCAGTACCTTTTTTGGGTGCGGACGGGTGAGGGAGGTGTTACAGCTAGTTCTGTGGTGATTTTTTATCGATCCGGTTCTGTAGGTGACATGTAAGAAGTCTTGACATTTTTGTCCTCGTCATTCCTCCATAGGTATGAGACCCACAGTCCTCACTTGCGCAAGTGTGTCGATGGATGACGTGGTCTTCTTGCGTGGGCGTACTTTTCACGGCAAGGCGGTTCTTGAGCAGCAGATGTGAGGCTTTGCAGGTCTTGCAGTATGTAATTAGCACAATGCATTTGTTGGGATCTGTGCATTTGGCATTTTTATTTATATTTTTCATTATTCTTTCTTCGGTTTTGTACTCTGCAGACATGTAATTTCGGTAGTACAGAGTGATTTTTTCGTTACTAAGAGAAGAAGCGCTGTAGCTAGAGTACCATTTGTTAACTGCACTCTTCACTACGTTTTCCACGTGACTATTCCGATATCCATTTCTGAGGGGAGCCTGAATAAGTCTCTCCAACTCTGAATGAACACTGCTTCATGAAGAACAGTGGGTGATGGAACGGCGGACGTAAGCACTGATGGTGGAGCGAAAAAAATCGCAAAGGGCATTCTCTTTTCCCGTTGTAACATGGAACTTTGCTGGATGATTTTACATAAACTGAAGCTGTGAATCCAGAGTCGCGGGCGGTCAATAGGACATCTTTAGGAAGACTCTTCAAAAGTGAAATTTAGACCGGAGGTGTCGATGAGGCGCTGTCTGAGGAACTGAAGTTCTTGAATGTTCTTTACTCTAATGAAAATGTCGTCTACATAGCGGCAGTAGATTGAAGGACGGTTGTTAGGCAATATAGTGCCCTAATCTGTGCTCATAAAAAAGTTTGCAAAGGAGCCTTAGAGGGCTGTCCATGTCAGCACCATCTATCTGGCGATACATCTTTCCATGGGATCAGATGAACAGGGTCTTTTTAGTACAAAGTTCCAACAGGGTGTGGAGCCAGGATTTTGGCATGCCGAGGGACGTAGTTCTTTCACCAATGTACACTCGTTCGAGGATGAATTGTATCGTTTTGTCTAAGGGTACGTTGGTAAAAAGGCTTTCTACATTTAAAGATGCGATGATGTGGTCATCTACAGGGGGTGCATCCTTCAGAACCTAAAGGAACTGGCTAGCTGTTTGTCAGACAGTGGTCGGTAGGTACGTAGAGTGTATTTCGTTCAATTCCTTTGCTACGGAGTACGTAGCAGTCGGAATCTGAGAGATGATGGGATGAAAGGGATAGCTTGACTTGTGTGTCACGACTTTACCATATGCATAGCCAAGGGAATATTCAGCTGTCATTTTAGGGTAGTGGAGGCCATTTCTATTGGCGTTGATAGCTTCACTTATAACTTTGACTTCTTTCTTAATTTCTTTATTTGGGTTGCCATTAATCCTCATGAACTTGGAGGTGTCAGAGAGGATGTTATCCATTTTTTGTATCTAGTCCAACTTCGAAATGATAAAAAAAAAAAGTTGTCTGGCTGCCTGCAGGTGTCGTTTGCGTACGAGGTTGCTTTGGAAGGAGCCCCTTGTCTTAGAAGCTTCGGTGATAAGGAAGGTTTGGAGTTCTCTTGCTTTTTCGAATTTCCCTTCGCTCCCCAATTTCAGAATATCATCTAGGAGGACTTCAGCCTCTAGCCTTTTATCGTGGGGTCAGGGTTTATTCACGAAGTGGCAGTTGAGTCCCATATTTAGTACTTCTTGTTCCTGCGTCAGCTCAGGGTTGGGGATAAGGTTAATAAATCCTGTCGTAGGTTGAGGGAGTATTATATTGGTGCCATGCATCCTGGAAAGCTTGGCAATGTTTCTAGCTTCCCCACCCTGACAATGTTGCTGCTGGAATCGAGGTAACTCAATCAACGGATTATTGTATATTTTAGAGAATATCAAATTCCTCCCACCTTGCACCATCTTCAGGGAGGCTTTCTTTAATTTGTGTGGCAAGCTGCTCTTTCTCTTACAGTTGGCGTTCCACGACTTCTTTCCTGAACCAGCGGGTAATCTCAGTGTCCCGGGCGCCCTCGTCATGGAGTTTTATATACGTATAGGCGGGTAAGATATTTCCTTGTAAGCAGACGAAGTTGAATGCTACTGCTGTTTATGCATTATTTAATTTCTACTCAATGCTTTCGATGCGTCAGGCTAAGCCACGTTGATAATTATCAGTCAGATTTCTGAGTAGCTGTCAAAATGCTAGTGTATATGTAGCATTTCTTTCCTTCCTGAGAATATCTTCGTACCAATTTGATGGCGGGTGGAACGAAACCTCATTATATAGCAGATGCCGACACGTGTCACCATGTGATTGGTCCGCAAAGAGCGTGTGATGGAGGGTGTCTGTCTGTTTCAATGGTGGAATGAGTTAGCCCACCAATGTTTGTGATCCAACATATATATTACCACTATGCTGGGAATCGAACCTGGGACTCTCAGATGAAAGCCAGGCAGCATACCACTACGCCACGCCCAGGTCAGAGTTATCTTACGTTGTCGCAGTCTTTAAACCGATGTCCCTTCACTCCCAATGTGGGCCTGAAAAGGATGAGATAACCTCCTGGAACTTGGGCAAGTAGATACTTTTAATCTATCCCAAGCACTTACGGCATATCAGAATGGAGAAAAACCGGTACTTTACACAGGAAAAAGCATCCAACATATTGCCACAATGCTGGGAATCGAACCCGGAACTCTCAAGTGAAAGCCAGGCAGCATACCACTACACCATGACCAGGTAAGAGTTGTCTACCATCGTCACAATCTTTCAACTGATGTCCCTCCACTCCCACTCCGGGCCTGAAGAGTACAGGTTTAGGTTTCTCTCTTCATTCGGACTTGCCGTAAGTGCTTGGGATACATTAAAAGCATCCACTTGCATGGACGTACTTTTCACGTCAGCATGTGTGAGGCTTTGCAGGTCTTGTAGTATGCAATTAGCACGATGCTTTTGTTAGGATCTGTGCATTTGACATTTTCCTGTATGATATTTTTCATTATTATCTCGTTAGCTTTGTTCTCAGTAAACATATAATTTTGTAGTACAAAGTGCTTTTTTTTTTCGTTACTGAGAGATGGAGCGCTGAAGCTGGAGTACCATTTCTTAACTGCATTCTACGCTATGTTTTTCACGTTGCTATTCAGATATCCATTGTTAACGAGAACTTGCGTAAGTCTCTCCAGCTCTGAATGAACACTGCTCAATGAGAAGCAGTGCATGAGGGCAGGGCGGACGTAGGCACTGACAGTGGAGCGTTAATATATCTGACTGCATTCATTTTTGCTGTTGAACCATTGTCCTTTATTGGATGATTAAGCAGACTGCAGTTGTGATTTCAGGGTCAGGGGCGGTCACTAGGACATTGAGGAAGAACCCGGCCGTGGGTAGATTCTTCGAAAGTGAAATTTAGGCCGGAAGCGTCGATGGGGCGCTGTCTGAGAAACTGAAGTTCTTGGATGTTGTTTAATAAAAATGTCGTCGACATAGCGGCAGTAGACTGAAGGACGGTTGTTAGTCAATAGACTGGCCTCGATTATGCCCATAAAAAAAATCCGCAAAGAGGACTCCTAGAGGTCTGCCCATGGCAACACCATCTATCTGGAGATACATCTTTCGACGGGGCAGATGAAAGGGGCCATTTTATTACAAAGTTTCTACAGGGTTGGGAGGCAACCATCATCCACTCACTTGTTGTAGTGCTGTCTACTTCTTACGTCATCGTTATCATTCCTTTTTCTGTCAGCCCTCCCTTCTTCCTACTTCTCCAATTTTTGCTGTCATTTTTTATTACTCTTCTTTCCCCTTTCAGGTGGCGTTACACTGAGTGACAAGTCAGGTGGTGTCCTGTAGGCCAGCTATTCCATTTACAGTGCTGGGTAGTAACCACATAACCAAACCATACGTGTTCCCTACGTGTCAACAAGTAGGTTGACGGAGGGTTAGTGCCCCTCCCCGTAAAACAACTAACTCAAACGGCCATCCCTTACGGAAATATGGCGTATGTATATATGTATACAGATAGATAGATAGATATAGATAGAGAGATAATGATAATAATAATAATAATAATAATTGATCCATCCATCCATCCATCCATCCATCCATCATCTAATCCTGTCTTGCCCAATGAGGAGCGTAGGAGCCCGAGGCTAGGCAAGTTGATCCTGATATTTAAGATGAGAGTGACCAGCCTCACTCATCACTGAGTGGCATTACGTGAGCAATAAACCCCAACCACTCCTTTGACATAAGGCTGCACCGGCTCAGTCTGATTGGAGCGCCATAATTTGGTTTTATGATTACCACCCAGCGTAGTAAATGGTTTCCTGGTGTCCAGGGAACCATTTGGCCTGTCACTCAGTGTAGTGTCACCCGTAGGCAGAAGGAAGAGGAAGGAATGAAAGAAAGAAGGACAAGAGGAAGGAAGGAAGAAGGGAATGGGCAGGAACCCGAAAGCAGCACTACACCGAGTGAGTAGATGGTGAGCGCCCTCACCTACCACAGATAATAATAAGAAGAAGAAAAAAAAAAGAAGAACACTGGAGCATTTATATTTGGTATCCCTAAAGTCCCATTTCTCTATATGCCTCACGAACTGTGTCTACAGCCAAAGAGAGTTTGTAGGTGTCTCGTCTGTTGGAAAGAAGAATTACCCCCAGAAGAGCTGGAGAAGAAGAAAAAAATGCCTTTTGCACGGATATGGCAGCATCTAAACCGATCTGTTAGACTTGAGGTGACCTGAAAGGACCTAATTTGGCATATGTAGTTCTGAATGGTCCTGAACAAACTAGAATTAACCTTACTTAACCTGAATAGATGTGAAGGACTTGAGTAAATCTGATTGACCTGACTGGGTGTGACTGAGCCTTAATGGACCTAACTTAACCCGAATTGCACTAAGCTGGACGGAAGTCACCTGGCCAGTCCAAAATGGCTGTGACTGGCCTGACAGGACCTGAAGTACCCTTCATGAACCTAAATAAACCTGACTGGTTCTGAACGTATTTGAACTAGTCTGAATAAGCACGATTGTATGTGAGGAACTGGGGTTACTTGAATGGATGTAGGCTGTCCTGAATTAATATGACTGGACCTCACCTGATCTGACTGGATCCAGTTGAACCTAAAGGCCCTGAACGGACCTTAACTGATTTGACAGCTTGAATAGATGACATTGTTCAAACGGACTTAAATGACCTGAACAGGTCTAATTGAATCTGAACAAACCTAACTAAAACTGAATTGCCCTAAAGTGAGTGTCAGTACTATGTCTATGCAGATGCAAAGTAAACTGTAGCACTAGTCGATTGGCTAGTACTCCCAAGGAGGACGGAAAGCTGATGAAAGGAAGAGCTGTAGCTCCAGTTTCATCAGCCCTCGGGACTAGCTTCTGACCATCCCCCTCTGCTGAACTTTTTCGATGTTTCAGTAACACAGTAGGCCAGAATTATCTCCAAAATAAGTTCCTCAATCTGTCAAAACCAAACTACATGCACATTACACACTACACTTCCTGTTCCATATTTGAATAAATATGGCATCTCAGCACAAAGCCTCGGAGTCCCCAAGGGAGGGAAACGTAAAAGCCCCCACCATCCTCCCCTTTCCCAGTGACGACCAAGCGAGATGCCTGGAACCACTGCCCGACTCATTCCTTATTCATTTCTGCAACATTCACGGCCTCCCCTCAAACTTTCTTCCTACTGAACACCACCTCTCCTTCTCTAAACCTTCTTCTCTTCCCCAACGAGACTCAGCTGTCTGAGGCAACTGATTGTAAACTCTTATCTGTATCCTCCTACTTTTTGATACTCAGTTCAAATCCAAAGGTGCCTATTGTGTATAAGTACACAACAACATATCTTGTTCTCGTAATCCTGAACTTGAATCTTCTGAATTCTCTACTTTCTGGCTTCGAATATTTTGTCATTCTCTGACTAAATATATCTGAGCTGTTTACTTATCCTCTAATTCTACTGACTGTGAAAATTTCTCTGACTCTCCTGCGTCTAAGATGGAACACAACTTGTCAATTTTTCCTTTTTATTTCTGTATTTGGCTCTCCTCTCCTTTCAGTAATCCACCTGGTGAACATGACTACGTCTTTTCTATCCTTTATGAACTAGAGCAGCTTGCACTGCATCCTATCCGTATCCCGGACCAGTTTGGAGAGAGTTCCAACATACCTGACATCTTCCTTACAACTAATCCTTCTGCTTACACAGTTAATCACTTCTCTCCATTGGGTTCCCCCAGTCACAACCTTTTCACCTTAACCTGTCATATCGCTCCAGTAAGGCCTGTGGACCCTCCCAAGAAGTGGCGACTGTGGCACTATGGATCTGCTGATTGGGAGGCCCTCAGGCAGTACTTCTTTGATTTTCCCTGGAATGATTATTGTTTCCAGGGGCGAGAGCCATCTGAGTGTGACATGCTTGGTTTAATCATGGTTGTTCTAATACTGTTCACAATATGGAGAGGGCCTACAAAAGGTGCCGGATCCAGCTCACCCCTGAATCTCACCTCTTTCATATATCTTTCCAAAATTGTGCTTCGTCTGTTCGTCACTCTGCTAAAAAATTTCTTCATTTACACTCTGCTCTGAACTTTCTGGCATAAATTCTTCGTGCTCCTTCTGGTACCTTGCCAAGAACTTTTTAACAGTTTTACCTCATCATCCTTCCCTCCTCTTTTCCACTCTAATGACTCTGTAGTTGTATCTTCTACTGATAAAACAGAACTCTTCGCTCAGACTCTCTCCTCCAATTCCACCTAAGACGAATCCGGTGCTGTTCCTCCATCACTTCCCTCTTCTGACTTCCTCATACCTGATTTCTTCGATTGATGCATTTTTTGCCATCACTGGCTTAAATACTAACAAGGCATACAGGCATGATTGAGTCCCTCCTGCTGTCAAGTACTGTGCTTCTGAGCGTACGCCTAGCCAATGTAAACACTTTCGCCTTTGTCAACTTGTACCTTTCCTTCTTGCTGGAAGTTTGCTCTAATTCAGTCTGTCCCAAAGAAAGGTGACCGCTCCTAGCATTCAAAATATCTTCCAACTGCTTTAGCATCGTGTATTTCAAAAGTCTTTGAATCTATTCTTAACACACAGAAAAATAAAGCACCTTTCCTATCACAACCTTCTCTCCAATCACCATGGATTCTGCCAGGGACATTCCACTGATGTTCTCATCTACCTTTCAAACTCCTGGTCGCCCTCCTTTCGGAACTTAGGTAAAGCTTTACCATTGCATTTGACATCTCCATGGTTTTCGATCTCGTCTGGCATAAATCTGTAATTTTCAAACTGCCCTCTTAAGGCTTCTATCCTCCTATCTGTACCTTCATCTCTAGCTTCCCTTCTGATCGTTGTATAGCTGCTGTTGTGGAGGGCCACTGTTCTTTTCCTAGAGCAATCAACAGTGGTCTTCCTCAGGGTTCTGCCCTGTCACCAACTCTCTTCCTTCTGTTCATCAGTAACCTTCTAAACCGTACATCTAACCCTACCCATTCATACGCTGATGACCTCATCCTTTACTTTTCCATTCGCATTCAAAGCGTCCACTTCGGTAATTACTTCAAAAAACAAAGGATGGGGTTTTGCACACGTAATGTCTGACTTTGCTCATATCTCTGATTGGGATAAAAGTAATGTTGTTTTTAATGCATGAAAAACTTAATCCTTACATCTTTCAACCCGTCAATATCTTCTGCTGGTGTATTCTCTAATTTCTAACAATAGTCATAACCAAATTAATCCTGCTTCATCTTTGAACATCATTCTCTCGGGAATTATCTTGGAAAGATCATATTGCCTCTCTTGTAATATCTGGTTCCAAATGATTAGATGTGCTTAGCCGACTCCGTGCCTTCTTTACCTTTGCATAGTTACTGATTTTATTCAAGGGTTTTGTTCACTATTGTGTAGAGTACAACTCTGATGTGTGGGGAGACCCCCCACATACAACTCCTCTCAACAAGATGATATCAAAGGCTTTTCGTCTCATTAGCTCTCCTTTTCTTACTGACTCCCTTCATCTTCTATCTCTTTACCGCAGTATTGCATCTTTATATCTTTTCCTTCGCTACTTTAATAGTCACTGCTCCTCTGAACTGTCTACTTACATCTCATCACCACTACAGCGGGTGCGTAGCACCCGTCTAGCAATAAATTCTCATCTCTTTTCTGTCCAACTCTCTAATGCAATAGTTAACCGTTACTCCCAGTCCTTCATGCATTAGGCAGGTCAACTCTGAAACTGTCTTCCTTTGTCTGTATTTCCTGCTGCCTATGACCTCCACTCTTTCAAACGCAGTATGTCTGGGTATCTCGAAATGAACGGATCTTGAATTTGGCTCTCTGTTAACTTTTTTTTTCTTGTAGCCTTTGGTTCCTTCTTCCTTGTTAAAAAGAAAAAAATGATCTAAGTGACCTGAAGTGGCGCTGATGAACCTTGGATGGATATAACTGGTTCTGTGTGGTCATGAACCAACATCAATTGATCTTACCGAACCGAATTGGCTGTGAAGGACCTGAAATGGCATCCATTATCTTGAGTAGATCTAACTTGATCTAAATAGTTCTTCTATAAATTCAATGAACGGAAACTGGCTGGACTGGACCTAAACTGACAAATAAGGACCGTGACTTCTGTGTGTTCGTCTGTTCGTGCCTATATGACCTAAAGTCATCAGCGTCTCAGTACCCAATTGACTGCACAGGAAAATCTCAATACTTTTCGACTCATACTCATCTGATGCTTAGGTTAGCTGGTGGTTGTGCTGTCTGCCACCTTTGTATTGTAATGGTTATACAAGTACGATGCAGGTTCATGGGCGACTAACACTGTTGTTTGTCATCAAAGTATGATGAAAAAATCTGAATCTACATCAACCTCACTACTGAGATTTACATATTATTCTATGGCATTTATAGTTTAACAACTAATCACTGTATACACAATTGCGTATTACTTTTGTATGTTCTTCTGTTCCTCATCACATACGAACAAAGTATCATTCATATGAACATTAAGATTTGTGATTTCTTGTGCATAAGTAATTATCAGTACCTTTATGTTTCAGGCAGTTGTTCGTGTTAATGACGTAACTCGCTGCAGTATGTTTTCCAGTCATACACACTGGGTGTTCGACCTAGTTAATCCCTTAAATCCGGCGATGTATTATCTGTTTTATCCTGGCTGTCACTGGATAAGGCAGAGATAGATACAGTATAGTCTTCACTAAACCCTCCACTACATCAGCACTCCATTAAGGTGAGTGCAGTGTCTGGTTATCCCGACCATGAGAAAATTGATGGTACCAGCATTAGCACTCTCAAGCGTCTATGACTTACTCTCAGCTAAGTAAAACATTGACATTATCTGGAAGAAAATGGGATGCCGGGAAAAGCATGACCATGGGAGAGTTCATGCAGTTTAGAATATTTAAAAAATTAT